>OZ024913.1:71596880-71674380 GCA_964017125.1 Flabesymbios commensalis | reverse complement strand
AATAATGTATTTTACACCCAATTTAAGTTTTGTCTCTCTAGAGCGCGATCCACAACTCGATTGGGTCGAAAATTACTCATATTTGCATAGTTTGAGGTCACACATTTGTTGTTGACACATTTCTCAACAACAGTGATACAATAGACGTAAACGACTATATAGCATTATGGTGCTAAATGTTGACAAAATTATGGGACGACTGGGGGGGGGGAGGGCTGGATTTTGTTATCATTGACCCTCATACATTTAGTTATCACACTATATTTTTGGTGTAAAAAAATTAAATACACATAAAATAAAACATCGTACCGATAGTTTTTATTCTACGCGCCATAAACGCCCATATATTTATACGTCAGCTGCCAAATCTATCAAATTTATGTATCCAAAATATAACCATTTTTTTATAATGATTTAAACTTTCACTACACAGATCAAAGTCCAGCATTTTAATCGCAGGGGATGAGCCAAGATGATGCAGAAAAAACAGAAATTTATTGCTCAATATATAATATTGTTATTCTGAACCAGGATACGTGTTTACTGATAATATAGAGACCAGACAAAGCAGGATAGATGTAAAGTGGACCACAGGTGAGGACTGTAACAGGCGGTGACCCCTCCATGACCTCCAATGATGCACTACCTGTCACAGACACATATTACCAGTCAGGAGGAGAGATTTAATCAGAATCCCAGCAAACAAGAGACGTGAGCCCAATTTTAGTTTTATGTTGGTCCACCTGGTCCACCGTCTGCGACGCTGGCCAAACATCAAAGCAACAATGGGTCAACGTGTTGTGTTTGCTGTATGAAATACTTGAATCCACATAGCATTGTTATAGTGGGTTGATGGCTTTGTTTGAGTGAGTGAGTGAGTGAGTGAGTGAGTGAGTGAGTGAGTGAGTGAGTGAGTGAGTGAGTGAGTGAGTGAGTGAGTGAGTGAGTGAGTGAGTGAGTGAGTGAGTGAGTGAGTGAGTGAGTGAGTGAGTGAGTGAGTGATTGCATGAGTGAGTGGTTGAGTGAGTGGGTGGGGATATGTTCATAATGTAGACGCCCCCCCCCCCTTTCATGACTGTTTATCACATATAGAGTGCAGACTATCACGTTAAAGGTCACACTGTCATTATATACTGGCTCTCCTGCAGTCGTGAGAGACATTTCGCTAATGTAAATGTCAATACTCAATACTACTCTGTGGTTTAATAGAACGTCACTACATAGCCATCTAAGTCACTTAGATATTCCCCTCAAAGTTTTTTTTGAGACCAAACATTTGTAGATCATGATATTTGAACATTTCGTACCCAACGTCAGTGATTTAATCGTATACTAGAATATATTAAAAGCGACTATAATTGTGATTATCAGTGGCCAAGTGGTACATAAAGGCGACGATGGGGCCCAAAGGGTTGAAAAAACATATTTTGCAGTATTCCATGTACGCTCTACAGGTTCTTAAAATATGTGGTATTTTCAACTGCTTTATGAAGTTATATATGCATGATAAAATGTAGTCGTATATGCTTGATGAAGGTGCATATGTTTGATGAAGTGATATATAGCTCAGGAAGTTGTATATGTGTTATGAAGTAGTTAGGGCTTGTGCTATATATACTATTTATAAATTGGTATAATTATGATCAATAAAGTGGTTTACGATTGATGAAGTAATTTATGTTGATGAAGTTCTATATGTTTGTGTTACATGGTTGACGAAGTGGTATATGCTTCATAAAGGGGTATATGTTTGGCGATTTGGTATATGCTTGTTGAAGTGGTATATGTTTGGTGGAGTGTTTTATGTTTAACGAAGTGGTATATAATTGGTGAAGTGGTATATGCTTTATAAAGTGGTATATGTTTGATGAATTGTTATATGCTTGTTGAAATGTTAAATGTTTCATGAAGTGGTATATGTTTGGTGAAGTGGTATAAGGTTGATCAGGTGGTATATGTTTTATGAAGTGATATACTTCTGGTGAAACAGTATATGCTTGTTGAAGTGGTATATTTGATTTTACCCAGTAAAGCACAGGTGTGGCAATGCATTCACTCCCACAGCAGTGCCGGTTGGCTAATTCATGCACGCCCGATGAATAAGTGAAACCAATGCGATACTTATCACTCGTTAAAAAGATGTTACGAGGGAGAAACCAATAAAGATTTTAATGTCCTCCTTTTTCATTTAATTAATCACTCTTCTTATTATAATAAATTCAGGTATGTTTCAATGGCTGCTCAATGAAAATAGGCGCGATGAAGATATTGGCAACCTATTAACTCTCTCTTTTCTAGTTTAGTTATCTTATGCCATTTATCACCCTCTTGAAGTTGTGTCTCGCTGCCGCGACCCACAACTTCTAGTAGTAGTCCAGGATACGGCCCTGATATCCCTTAATTTTGAGAGGCCTTAGCATGTATTCTAGTGATATACAGCAACTGGTTGGGGGGGGGGGGTATGAGCTTAATAATTTTTTTCAAGAAATTCATGTATTCCTAATGCCTTTGGCATAACATCGTCCGGCAGGGAGCCCTAATTCATATTCTGTACCGCTTGTTTTATTTTTCAATGCTGATAATTTTAATTTACCTGCATCCCACTGGCATGGCCGCATGGGCCATAATCCCTGTCTGTCCCGATCGACGATCGTAGAATAACTGGTTAGGCCCCCTGTGTTTTACTGACCAATGCTGATAATTTACATTCAATTCATAAGTTTCCCTGTATCTAACTAACAGAAAGCCCTATTAAACCCTTTTCTGACAATACAACTATAATTCACACATTTTCGACAGCAAAATGTAGGAATAAATCATTTTGAATGGCAATGTGGTTATAGACCTATGTTCGTTTTTTTATTTTTTATTAAATAAAAAAGGATTTTAAATATGTTTATCATAATAATTAAGGATAAATCAATGATTTGAAGAACTAGAGGGTAGATTTATGTGGTGACATCGAATGTCAACTTGTGAAACTTTGCATCAGTGCGTAGGGGAAAAGGTGTACAAAAGGAAATTGCAATAGTCAAGATGACTAGTAACTAGAGCACATGCAACCGATTTTGCTGCTTCTGGGCTAAGGTATTCCTTATACGTCGAAAGTCACGGATGTGATAGAAGCATACTTTGCAAGTCTGAGAGATTTGTCGTTTGAAGTTAAAATAACAATAAGAAATAAATCCCAAATTTCCAACGAATGCTTTTGGAAGTGTGTCATGGTCAAGTAATATTATAGGGAATAGATCTTTAAAATTTTCTCTTTGTTTTTTTAGAATCGGTGATGATAAACTCGGTTACACTTGGATTTAGTTTTAGCTTTTAATTTGTCATCCAGGTGTGTCGTCGTCATAGAGATGATGTTCTACATCATGTCGAGCGATGACTTGACTGAGGGGAGCAGTATATAAGGTGAAAGAATAGGTCCAAGGACAGAGCCCTGGGTTACACCAAAAGATATATAACCCGCATCAAAAATATAATCCTGAATGTTTACCTGTTGACATCGGTCGCTCAATTACAATGTACACCAGTCAAGAGCTATACCAGAAATTCCATTCCACGATGACAAGCGGTTGATTAGCGTGAGGTGGTCAATTGTGTCAAAAGCAGCAGACAGGTCAAGGAGAGTGATTGCTGTCACTCTGCCCTTCTCCATATTGAGTAAGACATCGTTTTCGACCTTCGAAAGAGCTGATTCAATGGAGTGGAATTTCTTGTATGCTGATTATAAATTATTAGACATCGAATTTGCTTCCATGTGGGAAAGTAGGCGAGATGCGCTCACTTTCTTAAATATCTCTGATAAAAAACTGAGGTTTGAAACTGCACTGTAATTCTTTAATTTATTTTTATCTGGAGTTGTTTTTCTTAGCAGAGGTCTAATATATGTTTTTTTGAAATGGTCCGAAAAAAACACCCTCTTGGATAGGATTATTGATGATACTAGTGATTGGTTCATAGGACGTCAGGACAATCCTTCAGCAAGCTAGTAGAAAGTGGATCAAGATCATTTGAGGTGATTTTTGATTTCATGTTTAATTTTTGGATCTCTGTTTCTGTTGCCAAAGTCAAAGTATTCATTAAAAAATATGTCGAGCGAGGAATGCAAGTTCTGGATTTCATTATTGTCTGAAAATTTTGTACGAATAATAGTTATTTTATCAAAAAAAAGTTTGAGAATTTTTCAAAATTGTCTTGGGTGATAGATTCTCAGGCAAAGAGGGAGCAGAAAATTGTTTATAGATTTCCAGAGCTTCTTTGGATCTTCAGAATTTTCTAATATTATGCCAGCATGAAAATTTGCCTTTGCTTTCTCCATAATTATATTTCACAGATTACACTGAGCTATGTAACGTGATCTGTCGTGCCTGTAACGGGTTCTTCTCTAAACTCTTTCCAAGCGATGCCGTAAAACTTTTGCTTTTACAATTTCTTGTGTCATCCAAGGGGTAGGGGGTCTTTCCGAAACAGTTTTGAAATATACCCATTTTTAGGTGTCCAAATCAGCCGTATGTAGTTAGGACCGGCCGGAGGGGTGCTGTGTGTGGGGAACGGTTGACATTTCTGCACACCATGAACATGTCGAATATAACGTTTCAGGTCTTTAGGTTAAGTACTTCTGTCTTTAACAAGTGTTCAGAAATAATAATATTCACGATTATATTTGTGGTTAAGTCTACGATAAGAGCTTGAATGGTTTTGGCAACATTATTTCACAATTTGGCCAATGTATCTGGGTAGTGGCCTTTCTGACCAGGGGGATGTTATTGTCACCCCGATAGCAAAGTAACTTATGTATACAGAATGCTGGGTTGTTGTTTTGCCATCGTCAGACACGTTGGATCAACAATAAGGCAACATTGGTGAGCCGTCCAGTTGTTGCTGTAGACGCTGGTGTAGAAGAATCATGCGTTCGGTCAGTGTTGGAGTTGTGTTGAGCTGGGCTGCGACTCTGGCCCACCATTGAATATAAATTGTTTGGGTTGGCTTTCATTGTGTGTATCGTAGAGACACACGCAGCACGATTCACTGGCAAATATCGAATGAGTGTTGGCCAGAACCGGCGATGGTGGTGGAATGAATAAATGTTTAAGATATATATTTTAGCGTCTCTCCTCGGGCCTTTCCTCAATTAAATACTGGACATTTAGGATTCTTGCCCATGATACAGTGATCTTTACAAAAGATATAAGCAGATTTTTTGTCAATAGCACTTATACAGCCTAAAGCCGGGCCTCTGACTTTGGGAATTCCTTTTCTAGTTTGTATTGATCTTGTTCTAGCTAATTGTTAAGGGAAAGATGGTCTTCAGTACCGTTATTACTAATAAATTTACAAATAAAGATGTTGATTTGAAATAGACTAAAAGCTAAATTATACTTTGTGTAAGAAATATGTTTATAAGCTGATTATACATATTAACGGAAGATAATACAATTTGGACAAACCGAGGGTATATTGGACACCATGTCCACATGGATGCTAATATGGACAAAATCGCATTTTTAGAATTAATGATATACAACTAAAAATATATACTACCTTGTCCTTAATTTATAATTTTTGATATACAACAAAAATTTAACTAGAAATTTGTCAAATTTGGAATAGTTCCATTGCACTTTGTAAACGCGATTGGAGGAAAAAAGAAGTTGGTGATTATTGATTGATCATTTAATTTTATACCATTTCAGCGTATACCCACCTTTCCCCTATATAGTACTATGCGTTTTAATGAATAATACACAAAATCAAACTCTAATAAAATGCAAATTGACTCTCTTAATTGCTCAGAATTCATATCCAGTAATCCAAAATCCGTCAGTTTATGAGGGCCTAAAGAGGGCCCCAGACCCCTTGTTTATTGGGGCCCACACACACCTAAATCCGGTGCTGTCTGTCGGCCACACTTCATGCCATGTGCAGACCGGTATCTCAGCAAGCACGACACGTTGATCTGATGCTGGACTAGTGTCGGGCCAGTGTCTGAGACTCTGGTCCAACTTTAAACCAGCATCGAGGCCGCGTGTCGTGGATTAGGTCAATGGTCATCTAGTGGGTCATGTGGAAACTGTTCAGTAGTCATCAGAAATTGTCTAACCACATTGTGGAGGTCATTGACCAGCCAGCCTGTAAACCAATTAACAAGTCAACAAGTCAACAAGTCAACCTGCAGCAAGTCAATTAGTCAACCAGTTAACCAGCCAATCAGCAAGTCAGTCAGTGAACCAGTCAAGCTGTCAGTCAATCAGTCAACCAGCCAGCCAATCAACCAGTCCATAAGTCAATCAGTGAACCAGTCAACCAATCAGTCAACTTAAATCAACAAGTCAATCAGTCACTTAGTCAATCAGTCAACAAGTCAACCAGTCAACCGTTCAACAAGTCAACCAGTCAACCAGTCATTCAGCCAGTCAACAAGTCAATCAGTCAACCAGTCAAACATGCATGATGCCAGTCAACCAGTCAACAAGTAAGTCACCCAGTCAGATAGGCAGTCAGTCTGTCTGTCAGTCAGTCATTAAGAAGGTTACATGCACATCCCCATCATTTTCTTCATATTATCCGTTTCAGGAAAAAACATATCAAAGTACTGATTAGGTGATGATGTTTTTTTTTCAATTAGAACAAAAACCCTATGGTGATACATGTGAGTACAATATGGTAAAATACTGCGCTCATCCAATGGATAATATATTATCCTTTAGGCCAACACCTACTTTTCATTTGAATATCATGTTTAGAGGGGAGTCATTCCAGTTGTCGTCTGGGCATGCTGTGTCTGGGTGAAAAAAACGACCAAAACAGTCAGTATTCTTTCCTAAACACATTCGCTTTCGATTCTGAACATTTGAACTGATATTAAGTAGCTGTCACCGACTCGCAACAGTGGGGCACAACTTGAAGTCGGCAACCATTTCTGACTTTAGTGATCATTTAAAGTTTGGCCAATATAAACTTGATTGCAAAAAAACAGCATATTTACTCAATAGAGAATAATGAGGTTTGAAACTACCCCAGTTTCACTAACGGCTCAGCTAAGAGCAGTGGCCACTTGAGTCAGTTTTACTCCTTACAAACGCTGGAATATGTTTGTACAAATCATTGAGACCAAAGTTTCTTTGCAATTTAAAAACATCATAAATGCCTCACTTACATTGTAGATCTTGTAGATCTTAGCGCTTTATCTCAATACCTATGTTATCCACGGTCATGATAAATTTCTAATTCTAGTAGTGCGGTGATTGATTTTTGACGTCAGAATCTAACGTCAAAAATCCGATCCCCGTACTGTTTAGTTGAGACTTGATCACGGTATGATTATTATTTCACTCTGTTTTTATGTCAAATGTAGTAGGCCTACGTATTCATTTTCTATTTAACATACACTTAGTAAAAGGAGGTCAAATAAACTGTTCGGACTTCTAAGTTTTGATACTAAGCCTAATGATAGCCTGGTGTTACATTATACCGTATGCATTATAAACCTTATCGACATTGTAAGAAAAGAGAAAGTGGAATCTAGGACTCGAGCTGTTATCCTCTAGGGTATGTAGCTACGTTACTGGTCTACTTTTCCCGCCCCGCCATTTGATTGAGATATAGTGGTTTAGCATGGTTATCAAAAGGGATATTCACAATCATTACATACTCTTTTTCACGGCGTGCTGGAGGGAAAACAAGGAGGGAAATGAGACTAGCATTGATTGGGATTTAATTACAAATGGAGGTGTGGAAGTGTGGATGCGAGGGGGGGGGGGGGTAGAGAGTGAAGCAGCCAAAGTGAGCCGAAAGCCATCACACCCAAAAAAAACTGCCACATACAGAGTATCCCTTGGGGTAAAAAACCTGAAGTACGACAGACTTTCTGGACCTTCGTATATAGATTTTAGACAGATAGACAGACAAATTACATGGATGGCAGTCTCTTATTAAGATTAAAAATCACCGCTGTCGTGAGGGCCACACAAATGACTGATCAGTGGTTTAAACAGAACTCTGATATTTTCTTCACACTAATGCAACATATAAAATGTAAAAATGTGAGGCATTGCGAGTATCACTCCGGTGTCGCATATATTCGGGTTTTCATTTTTTATTAGCGCATTAAGTACCACCTTTAAACATGTTAAAGATAAAATGTGACAATAATCAGCAATATTTGAAAACTGATGACCTCCATTTTGTCAAATCTGAATAATTTTCACTCTCTTGAAGTTGTGGATCGCGTCAGCGAGACATAACTTCAAGTGGGTGAAAATTCAGATTCAATAATTTGGCGGTTAAAGGGTTAAAACAATAGAAATCATGGCTTGCAGACTATTGTTAAAATTGCAAATAACCACTGTCGAGGGCTACACAAATGACTGATCAGTGGTTTAAACAGGACCTACACTAACGCAACATGTACAAATCTGAGAAATTCAGCCGTGTTTCCCAAGAAGTCATGTTTGTAACCCTTCTGCTGTTGGAACAGTATATTTATGGTTTCAAGAATGTTTTAAATCCAAAGAAATATCACTCAATTTGAATAAATAGTTTTAGATAGATGCTGAGTTAATCAAATAATTTACCATTGGATATGGTAATGTTTCCTTAAATATATTTTTTTTTATCGTAACTGCTCTACATACTGTTACCACAAAAAGGAGAAGGACATTTCTTACTCTGGATTTTATGTAGTTGAGACGTACGCAGTTTTAGCCAGTCAGAGTGGCAATTCTTGGACTTCGGTGAATAGATGGCCGGTTGTATTTTGTAGTACAACAATTTTCATTTTAACTTCATAAAACTGAGTAAAACCAGTTGGTGCTATACATTGATTATGAGTAGCTGTTTTTTTTCTCTACACAATTGCTATACTGTTAGCTCATAAATTATAAAAAAGAAAAATGATTGATCATTACGACATGCAAACCATTGAACAATATACTTCCTGGTCACGTAATATTTTATCGTTTTTTTGTGAAGGATTTAATTCCTTCTGTCAGCCAGCCAACAAACCAACCAGTCAGTGAGTGCTTCATTCAGTTAGTCAGTCAGTTAAACAGACAAACAGACAAACATCCCGCCAGTCAGCCAGTCAGTCAGTCAGTCAGTCAGTCAGTCGGTCAGTCAGTTAGTCAGTCAGTCAGTTAAGGGAAAACTTGGATCGGCCAGACCCCACTCACCCAACCCCTATTCATTTTTTTAATTTTTATTGGAAACAAATAAAAAAGAAATCCAGAAAACTAAAATCCGAATTGGGGATTGAACCACCAACCCACTTCCGAGTTCTTCTCTTGTTTTTTTGTTTTAACTTGACAAAACCGCTTAGTCAACCAGTCAATCAGTCAACCAGTTGCCAGCCAAATAGTCAGTGAGTCAGTCAGTCATTCAATGACTAAATCAGTCAGTCAGTCAGTCAGTCAGCCTGTCAGCCAGCCAGTCTGAAACCTGTTCTAGCTTCTGATGCTGCTGACCGGCTCTCATGCTGGGATATTAATAATAGCGTTGTCACGTTGACGTGATAGATGATATCACACGTGCGTGACACTTCATGACTAACCACCTATTTGAGTGCAAAGGTATATCTAAAATAACAGGTTTCTTTCTGTGGCAATGCATTCTCAAAAAGACAAGTACCAGAAAACATCATGTCTTGATACAATGCTATTTAACTTGCGGGCCAGCACCGTAGACGGTGGACCGGGAATAAAGCAGTATCATATTAATGCATTGGGCTGGGAAATACATGTTAAGTTACAGATATGTGTAAAAAATATACTATAATTCGTTGATTCAATACCGGTTTAGCATGTGCGACACCAAATAATCAATAAACCAACACCGGCTGAATTTCTGAAGCTGTTTTTGTTACGATGAATCAGCTGGATATCATGAATTTGGAATCTAATGAAAATGTGACAGCTCTGTGTGCAATAACAAATCTCTCCCGTTATAGTTATTGTAGCATATTTATCTGTAGAAATGTCAAATGAATAATTCAGAATCTGATCATTTTAGTCGGTGGAATGGCGAGCGAGTGACAAATGTAGGCATACAATAATTCACAGATATCTATGTGTTTCCCCCCATGCTTAACTCGTAAGCGACACCTGTTATTCGAGGCCTTTCCTAATTATTTAAATTAGGAATTTACATTTACAGCTCTCCAGCCAAAAGGCGTTTTTGTCATCTTTGTGCATTATGGAAACAGAGGATTTGTTGTATGTTACAGCTCGCCTAACTGTATCTGGTCCTAGTCACATACTTGCCTGTGTACGTAAAGTCAAATGAATAATTCTAAATCTGTAGTCTGGGGAATTGCGAGCAACTGACAAAAGTGGCCTTAAAATAAGTCATATATTCACCAGGCTCTCTTGTTCTGCGCTTAGCTCATGAGCTACCCCTGATATTCTGTAAACATCAGTGACCTTACAGGAAACCCTTTGGAATGGCTACTCGATGTACATAATTTTATATAGGTCTCCCCTCCCCATACTTCATTGTATTTGATTGCTACGTGAAAACATTGCAGGTATTAAGGCTATTGAGTTTCACGGAATTCCAGTTATTTCTCATGTATTTGAATATTTATTTTACAGCTTCAAAATTAATGGCCGAAAACATTATCCTAAAATAAACTAATGTTAAAATAGTATTGAGCAACGACGTTGCCAAAATGCTGGTTTAATGATGGCCAACCGACACTGTCCCAACGTAAAACCAGCATTGGACGTCTCGTGTCGGCTGGTACGGATTGGTTCCAGCTTGGGTAATTTATCGACAAAATGTTGCTGGGAATTCCACATTGAAAGGATCCATGGTCCATCTGGCCACGAATAGCGCGAATCCCAGCGTGTCCTTATTGTTAGGTCAGCATTTCAATATAGGCAGCATTGATAAAATACCCTGCTATTCGATCCAACAGACACGAGACGTTGGCCCTATAGTGGTTTAATGTCGGCACATAGTTAAGGACGGTAGGCCAACATTATACCAGCATGTGTCACAAGTTTGTTGGGTTTCAGTGTATGAAGAATTTGACCCAATGTAGGGTTATTGTTGGGCCATGTTGGGCCAGCGTCACAGAAGGTGACACAGCACTACCCCAGCACTGGGTTGATGTCTCGTCCTTGTTGGGAGTCTGTGAATGTGATCATGAGAGGAACAGAATCACGAAATGAAAACACGAACAATAAATGAGGGAAGTCATAAATATTCCGCCACTATTCTAAAATGCAAATAGCAGTAACTGCTTACTTTAAAAGTGAACAGTCACTGCTGTTTGCTTTTTGACCTTGCCAAACCAAACTATGTATTGTTTTTCTTCACAATCACGCTGTTACTGCTGTTTTTTTTTTATTACAGTACGGGGGACAGCGGTGGCTTGATTATTTCGACATGCAAGATATTCAGCATTAAAACAACATGTGTCTATGAATTTAGCAACGTTCACATTGCATGTGACCAGATGGTGATGGGAGGTGGGATAGGCTCTACGCTTTTTACCCCCAAACATTTTGTTATCACAGCCATAATCCGGTAAGGATCCCCGTATTTACATAACAGCTGCTTGACAGTGATCATCAACTGGACATAAGTACAGAATTTGACTAAAAAACACATCAACTCCAGGTACCAGGCTCGAATTCCAGTCGGGCTGGATATTTGTCGTCGTGGCTGTGCATATACAGTGCCCCAAACTGTTCAAACGAATGGAGTGTACAGTGCTATATGTGGTACTGTGCACTGTAAAAAACCCTTGAAGTCATTCGAAATAACATTTCGATATCGCCTCAACGTGCAAAAAGCGACGGAAAACAATATTCACTCACTCCGTTGTTTCGTCATAGGTGACGACCAAAGTGCTGCTCTTCAAAATCACAAGGAATTATGTGCTTACTTGCTTAATTGTAATGTAAGCAGATACTGTCTTTCGGCTTTGCACGGCTGTATATTTAAGCCATTTCATTTTTAAATTAGGAAGGCGAATTTTTTTTCCTCCAGTGCGGTAAATGCAGAAAACGTGACAGGGATGCTCCTGCCATTTATCAAATAAAAACAGTTTTTTTATGCTTTCCAGAACGAAGTTTTTTCAGAAAAATTGCAAAGCCTCTACATAATATCTGGGCGTCAATAACAACTTACTGTGTGAATAGAAGAAAATGACCGAATTGATTTTGAAAAAAACTGCTATATCGATTGAGAAGGCTCGCCCATTACCATGATTACAACTGTATCAATAGAAAACCCGATTTGATTTGGAAAAAATCTTATTGACTGAGAAACGTCGGACACCATGCTTAGTGTTTGCTGAGAGTGTTCGCCAGTCTCATAAAGTCACACAGTTTTTGAGAGATTTCAGCACGTCTATGACGGCGGCTCATCTTAAATCACCTCCTCCCATCCCACCCTCCACCTCCTCAGAGCAGAACAGAAAACAAAACAAAAACAAAAACAGATGTACTGTACCCTTTCACAGATCTAACAGTCAGTCAGTCAGTCAGTCAGCCGGTAAGACAGTGAGACAGTCAGCCAGTCAGTGAATTAGCAAGTCAGACAGCCAGCCAGTCAGTCAAACATCTGGTTAGCCAGATATTCAGAAAATCAGTCAGGTTAATCAGCCAGTCAGTCAGTCAGGCATTCGGTCAGCCAATGAGCACATAGACTTGTAGACTCACTGTGACCAATGGCGATGTATTCCTGATCAGTCCATGTTCGAATGACAGAGAACAACAGACGGAAAGTCAGTCAGTCAGTGGGTCACCTAGTCAGTTAGCTAGTCAGTCTGAGTCAGTCCACAGTAAGTCAGTCAGTAAGTCAGCTAGTCAGTCAGCCAATCAGCAGGCTACATGCACATTTCACATACTTTTCTTTATATTATCCGTGTCAGGAAAACAAGTCAATGACGTACTGATAAGCTGATAATGTGTTATTCAATTAGAAAAAAGGCAAAAATCCCATACAATACATATGAGCACATTATGGGAAAATACAGCACTCATCCAATGCTTGATGTCTGAGCCTTTAGACCAAACACTTTGATTTTCATTCGGATATCGTATTTAGAGGAGCATCATTCCAGTTGTCGTCTGGGCATGCTGTCTGACTGGGTGAAAAAAAAGACCGAAAAAGTCGATATTTTTTTCTCAACACATTCGCTTTCGATTCTGACCATTTTTTCAGATAATAATGAGGTATGAAACTACCCCGGTTTCACTAACGGCTCAGCTAAGACCAGAGGCCTCTTGAGTCAGTCTTACTCCTTACAAACGCTGAAATATGTTTGTGTTACCCATTGAAACCAAAGTTTTTTGCAATTTAAAATCATCATAAATGTCTCAGTTACATCATAGATTTTTCTGCATTATCTCAATACCTATGCTATGTGTCCATGGTCATTATAAATTATAATTCTTTCAGCGCGGGGTTGACTTTCGACGTCAAAATCGATTGTCGATCCCCATATTGATAAGTTGAGATTTGATCACAGCTTGATTATTATCTCAATATGTTTTTATGTCAGCTTTAGTAAATCTACATATTGATATTATATATAAAATGCACTTAGTAAAATAATAGATATCAGTGTTGTCATCATATTCATATTTTCTTCATAACATAGCCCTTATATTGTTGTTATAAGAGGTCAAATAATGCTCTGAGTTCTGATCCTAAGCATAATGGTAGCCTAATATTCCATTATCCGGTGTGCATTTTAAACCTTACCGACTTTGTATGAAAAGACAAAGTGGAATCTAGAACTCGAGCCGTTATCCTCTAGAGTATGTAGCTAATTACGTGTCTACTTTTCCTGCCTCACATTTGCTTCAGACAAATGGAGAATGAGATATGGGCTTAGAACGGGTATCAGCAGGGATAGACACAATCATTATATACACTTCATCACGGTGTGCTGGAGAATGTGAAAACTGGGCGGGATATGAGATTTAGCCTTGATTGGGATTTAAAGACAAATGCCGGTGTGGAGGTGTGGAAGTGTGGAGTGTGGACTGCGCCGAAAGCCATCACACTAAAAAAACTGCAACATACATTGTAACCCTGGTCGTCATATGTAGATTTTAGACATGCACACAGACAGACATAGAGACAGCCAGACAGACAGACAGACAGACAGACAGACAGACAGACAGACAGACAGACATAGCTGGCAGACTCTTGCTAAGATTTGCAAATAACCGCTGTCGCGAGGGCCACACGTGTGACTCTGATAGCTCCTTTACACCAACGCAGCAGATCCATTGAAAAATGTGAGGCATGGTTGTAACGCTTGTGCTGTTGGAACCGTAGATAAAAGGTATCAAAATTGTTTTAAATTAATAAAAATATGACCTATTTTGATTAAATAGATTTTGGTAGATGCTTGATTAATCCATTATTTCAATATTGGATTTGTTATTTTTTTCTTAAATATAAATCTATTTCATCATTCGGAACGGGACACTGCGTTAGCAATTCCAACTTCAACTGAATACAAATATAGAAACAACTAATTCAGCAGCGCGAGGGTTAACCTAAAATCGCAGCTGTTGTTTACAGCCACCCCGAAAAGGGAAAGGGAATTTCTTGCTGGGGATTTTGCGTACTTTAGATGTCCGTCGTGTTAAGCTCATCTGATAGGATCATGCTGGCGTCTTACCCAATCAGAGTAGCAATCCAAGCTTGGACTTCAGTGAGTAGATGGCATGTTGTCTTTTGTAGTATAACAACTTTCATTTTAACTCCATAAAACTAAGTAGAACCAGGTGCTATACACGGATTATAATTTGATTTGGTTTGTTTTGTTTTTCGCTACACAATTGTGATACTGTAAGCGAATAAAAATGAAAAAATATTGATCCATACGAAATGCAACCTATGAAACTTCCTGGTCACGTAATATTTAACCATTTTTGTGAAGGAACTAACTACTTCGTGTCAGCCTGCCAACAAACAAACAAGTCAGTCCGTCATCCAGTCAGGCAGTCAGTCAGTCAGTCAGTCAAAGAGACCGACAGAGATACATCCTGCAAGCCAGCCAACCAGTCTTCCAATCAGTCAGTCAGTATGTCGAACAACCAATCATTCTATCAGTCATCCAGTCAGTCAGCCAACCAGTCATCCAATGAATCAATGAATCAATGAATCAATGAATCAATGAATCAATCAATCAATCAATCAATCAATCAATCAATCAATCAATCAATCAATCAATCAATCAATCAATCAATCAATCAATCAATCAATCAATCAATCAATCAATCAATCAATCAACAATCAATCAATCAATCAATCAATCAATCAATCAATCTGCCAGATAGTGAGTGAGACATTCATCCAGCTGTCCTACCAGGGAGCCAGCCAGTCAGTTAGTCAACCAGTCAGTCAGTCAACCAGTATTCAGCCAAATATTCAGTCAGTCAACCAGCGAGCTGGACATTCAGTGAAACATCCAGCCATTAGGATAGCTAGTCATTTAGTCAACCAGTCAGTCAGTCGACCAGTCAGTCAGTCACGAGCCTGTCAATCAACCAGCAGCCAGCCAGTCAGAAGGATGCACTAAGTTCTGATGAAGCTGCCTGGCTTTCATGCTGTGACTATAATAATAGCGTCACGTTGACGTGATAGATGATATCACACGTGCGTGTTTTAATGAAAGTAGATACTCGATGATTAACCACCTGTCTGAGTACACGGCCGGCCAATACCAAGTAATTCACTCTAAAAAAATGTTGATGGCGTTTTTTTACAAGTAGGTAACCGCCCTATAATTTATGTATATATAATACTTTTTGACATGCGGGGGGGTTACCATTGAATTTTTTATCTTTTTAGGCCTTTTCAAGGGATGTTTGTGACCCCCTTTAGAGGTAAATTTTAAAGATATTTCTTGTGTCGTGGCAGCGCATGCTTCGTACATGCACACAGTTTTCCGCACTTTTCAGTGGTTGCTAAGATGAACAATAATGTTATTTTGGCGGAGGAATATTCCCAAGTATCATTGGAAAATAACAAAAAACTCTCATATTATGTGTATTAGGTGTCCAATTAGGAATCCAAATGGTCTTATATGTCGCTAAGACAAACATGAGCGATAATATATGAAATAGGCCTATTCGCCGATTTCGTATTATGATCAGTTCTCCTGCTTCTTGTTTATCCTCAGTCAATGATCAATCGGCCGCTGCTTTATTATAAACCTATTCATTGTTAATCAATACATGTCTATTGTAGTCAAAATACTTAATTTTACTGTAATAGTCAGCCGTGGTGAAGCATCATTAGCCAATTTCTCAGACAAATAAGATTTAATCTTAGCCATTTTTCATAAAAATTATATATGAATTTTGTATATATGAAAGGGTGTATATGCCACATCACAAAGTGGCAAATACACTTTTTTATAGCAAAGGGGACCTTATGATTAGGCTATGTGATTAGGAAACAGTTATTGGGGTTATCTCAAATTGAAAAAAAGTAAAGACAGGAAGAACATGTTGAAGTCGTATTTTTTACTGTTCCAAAAAACGCCATACTTGGGGTTGTTTCGAAGAAGGGACGGGGTATGTCTGAACAGTGTTGGAGAGACCAATTGAGAGACTGTTAACAATAGGAGCACAAGGGCGTCCGCAGCTTTCCGATATAGGGGCGGGGGGGGGGGGTTAAGAGGTTAAATTTAATCCCTCTGCTGCCCAAAGAGAGTCAGGATCCCTCTGACCCTCCCCCTTGAGGGGCCAGGAAGACTTAGCAACAGAATTGGCGGGACCAGAGATGCTGTTATAAAAACAGAATCAGTAGTGCAACAGGACAAGCAGTGCTGGAGTGGACAGGGAGGTTGTTAACTACAGAACCAACACTGCTAGAGGGGTTGATATGAGGAGCAGCAATGCTGGAGGGGGCAGAGAGGCAGTTAACAACATGAAGCAGCAGGGGCCAGGGAGGCTGTTAGCAACAGGAGCAGCGGTGGTAGAGGGGACAGAGAAGCTATTGACAACAGCGGCAGCATTGCTGGATGGGCCAGGGAGGCAACAGAAGAAACAGTATTGCAGGGCCAATGATGTTATTAAGAAAAAGGTGCAACACTATTGCAAGGGCAGATGAGGCTATTAACAACAGCAGCAGCAGTGTTGGAGTGGCCAGGGAGGTTATCCATATCCATGATATCGGAGTGTATAGACCATGGCGATTTTGTCCTCTAGCTTTATCACCAAATGTATACTATTCAAAGCGTGATCAGGTCTATATAGGGCCTACCATTAGCTGATGGTGAGGCGACACATGCAGATATGCACCATTATGTAGAATTTTTTATTGTAGATGTAAATGGAGTGAAAGTAGCCTGTCCATCTAATCAGCTTATGCTGATCTCACTTGGCTGCAAAAAATACATACAACACAACATCCTGCAAAATTAATGGACATTGATTAACGACTGTTATTGCTGCTTATATTGCTGCAATCCATTTGAACTCTCCTGTGATAATTTAAAATGTATAATTTATATTGTGTAGGCATGTATGGGTGAAGGTCATTTGAATGTATCTTATTGTTATTTTTGAGCGGAGTGCAAAATTTAAAAAAAGGAGGTTGTAACTTAAAAATGACTTGGTGGGACGCTGAATCATTTCAGCGTCCCACCAAGTCATTTTTAAGTTACAACCTCAAGAATTTTACATTTTCGCTAATACTCTTACTGGAAACGCTACTTCACTGTATTTAATAATTATCTACATATATTATTCTTTGTATACCACGGAGTGCAAAAATGATAAGAATTTTTTTTTACTTGGTTCAGAAGCGCAATAATGAAAAAAATATATAATGTAACTTGAAAATGACATTGTGTGACCCTGAAATGACCTTGAGAATTTAACATTTTTGCTAGTGTCCCTACCAAAACCTATTTATTAAAAATTATTTGAATGTATCTTATTGCTTGTCTGCCAAAAATGAGGATAAAATCTTATTCTATTGCGATATCTTAACCTAAAAATGACGATATTGAAATGACCTTGAGAAGCTAACATTTTTGTCAATCCCCTTACCAGAAATGTTGTGTTACTGTAATTATTGATAATTTCAATACATCTTGTTGTTTGTCCGCTGCGCACTCACTCTGAAATAATAAAAAATTGTATGCCGTTGCTCAGTTCGAAAGTGAAAAAAATGACATTTTAACTTCGAAGTGATCTTGTCTGACCTTGAAATGACCTTGAGATGTTCACAACAGTCGTCAACTACCTATTCGAAGAGCCATATTACTGTCATTGATAATTATTTGTATTTACCTGATTGTATGGCTAGTGTATGGTGAAAAAATGAAATAAACGCAATTTATACGTCTCAAATGACCTTGTGAAGGCCTAAAATGGCCCTTGAAAGGTCACTAAAAGTTGCCAATCACCTTACCCGAATTGCTATAATAATTGAATTATTATTTATTTAGAGGTATCTTGTTGTTTTTTCGTGTTCTGTAGGAAAATGAAAATATTGACATTTTAACCCATAAATGACTTTGTTTGACCTTGAAATGACCTTGAGAGGTCAAAAACAAATTGGTAACCCCCTCATATTGAACGTGAAGGTATATACAGTTAATAAAACGTGGTTATCTGCTTGTAACAAAAAAACGCCATCAGAAGTTTTTTTAATCCACTTGGCCGGCCGTCTAGAGTGAAAAGATAGATCTAAAATAACAAGCTTCTTTCTGTGGAAATGCATTCTCAAATAGGTAACGGAGAACATGATGTCTTGATACAATGCTGGTTTACTTCTGGGCCAGCGTCGAAGGCGATGGGACAGGAGTAAACCAGCATTGTATCAACGTTAAGGGCTGGGGAATATATTGTAAAGTCCTAGCTTGAAACGCCAGACAACTATACTTCATAAGCTATGTAGCTTCAGACAGTCAGATGCTGAACATACCAAATACTAGAGACTAACGACGCATGCGATGTGGCAACTTGCCCCAGTCTAACATTGCAAGATAAACTAGACTTGTCAAAAACTGAAAAATAATTTGATGTCCAAAAAAAACGCTAAATTACAGTTGAATAAGCCTCTATTGACTAGACCATTATTTTCATTTGTTTATGAATAATAAAGCCACGCTAAAACTTGCCAAAAGTGTCAGTAATCTACTGAAAAATGCGAGAGAACAAGTGATTGCCGGTGGGCGATATTGAGGTCTCCGACGGCTATTTCCATGACAGACTTTGCGAGTCTGTGATAAAATACACCAGAATTAATTAAAATGATTTCAACTGTTAAATATTAAATATAAGAGGTTTTAATATGTCCGTGTTTTTGGATGAAATGTAAAGTATTGGTGGAATTTTCGCCACTTTTTGACGATTTAATAAGTAGGCCTACATAACATGGGCCAGATTTTGACTGACTGTGTTGCTATACAAACATTATTTTGACAGTCAGAAGGCCAAAAGTTTATGTCAATGAACTTTAGAAAATAGTATTCTGCATATTATGACGAATTATTACATTTTATTGTTGACATTATATTTAAAAAAACATTCCTTTGAAAGTTTAGGCCTAGGCTATAGTCTAGTCTAGTCTAGTTTGTTATTAAATAATAATAGTTGCTATGTGAATATAACAATGAACTGTGACGTCATAAATCAAAAGCTTCCAACTGGCTCATGCATTTCCCTATGAAAGGAGTTGGGTCAGGGCTGCAGATCATTCTCAGCTTTGTTCTGAGAGTCACCACACCTAGACCTTTCTAGGCTTTTATTTTGCCACTACAAAAATTACTATTTTGATTTATATTCATTAGACTACTGTTATATTCCAATTTTTGAGGTACATGTTACAACAATTACCGTATCTAGGAACTTATATTGAATTGAAAATCTGAAAATCCAATTTAGGCCTATCCTAAATTTTGCTCTGATGTATGATGAACAGTCTATTTTTTTTCAAATAGGCCATTAGGACCAAAACTATATTGCTATGTATGATACCCTTGAATTTGATGATATTGAACAAATAAGACACAAATATCCAAAAATGGATTAAATATCCGAAAATATTGCGGATTGATTATCCGAACTTTTTGCTGATAACCGAACCTTTTGTATATTATCCTACATTACATGAAAATCCTTGTCTACAGTCATGATGCCAATATCACATAGACCTAAACTTATCAATTGAACTAAATAAATCCTAAAATAGACTATCTGAAAATTTTTCGGATTGAATATCCGAGAAAATCACAGATTGCTTATCCGAAATTATTTCGGATTGATTATCCGAATTTTTTACGGATAACCAAACCTTTTGAATATTATCCTCCATCACATGAAAACATTGTGTCCAGTCATGATGCCAATATCACATGGGCCTAGACTATCTACTAAATGAACTAAGGAAATCTTAAAAAAAAGACTATCCGAAAAATTTATCGGATTGAATATCCGAGAAAATCACGGATTGTTTATCCGAAATTATTGCAGATTGATTATCCGAACTTTTTACGGATAAAGCAAACCTTTTGAAAATCATCCTCCATTACATGAGAACATTGTCTCCAGTCATGATGCAGATATCATATAAAGCCTAGACTATCTACTTATCACATGAACTAAAGAAATACTGAGATAGACTATCTGAAAATATATCGGATTGAATATCCGAGAAAATCACGGATTGCTTATCCGAAATTATTTCGGATTGATTATCCGAACTTTTTGCGGATAACCAAACCTTGTGAAAATATTCTTCTACCACATTAAATACATTGTCTCCAGTTTTGATGAAAATATTACATAGACTATTTATTACAAAAGAATGAAGAAAAACCCAGATAGACTATCCAAGAAAATCTCGGATTGCTTATCCGAGATTATTGCGGATTGATTATCCGTACTTTTTACGGATTATCCAACTATTTTTCGGATTATCCAAAATGATGTAAAAACATCATTATCTGAAAAGAAACTTCGTCTCCCGTCATATTGGAACATTTTTATGATTTATTGACAATTCTATGGATGAAATAAAAAGACATGGTACTCTAGTAGCCGATTTCATGTTGTAAATAAAAACAGTTTGTCACTGACTGACGGTGACGTCACATTTGGCGCAGTTGACAGGATTTGTTTAAAAAAAAAAATAATAAAAATCAGTGATACGAACTTGAAATTAAAAGAAAAAAAACCACTAGACTATACGAAATGGCTACTAGAGACATTGTTACACGAAGTAGATCTAAAGATTGTGATAGTTATTCTAATGAAAATAGCCAAAGTGTGCCTATAACTTATCAAAATGACCCTATAGAGAAAAATCCAAACATCATGGTTGTGACATGTTCTGCTCAAAGTGAACAATCTAGTTGCACTCCAAATTCAACATCAAGTGCAATTCCCAGCCCATTAGTTAAAGATCAAGCTAGTCAAAGAACTACTGAATTACTAAATATGCAAAGGAATTCCAGCTATCAAAATCCGCCGACCTTTTCTTCTGTCAGCATACCAGTTTCAGATATGATGTCTTCTGGAGATCACATAACCACGTCAGCTCGAATGTATCCATATGAAGAAAATCAAATGCATGCAGATATGACAAGACCAAAACGTCCATATATGACAGACAATATCCAATCCTCCCAAACACAGAATCAACGATGTTCTGCTGATTCATTGTTTGAAAGAGGCAATTCAAAACATCATGTTGAAACACCAGTTACCCAAAGCAGACACTGTAATACAGCACATGATACCATGATTAGTGGTGGTGAACATTACAATTATCCACCATCTGAGAGATCAAGACCTATTCCAGATGCGACTCCAGTCTGGAATAATAGAAGGTCAATGCATTCTGGCCCATTTACCAAGACACCTCGGTTCAGAGGTAAAGAGAAATGGGACACATATATCAGACAGTTTTCAGCTATTGCACACAACAATAGATGGACACAGCAGCAGAAATTAGGCCAGCTTTTAGGAGCCTTGTTTGACGAAGCAGCTGATTTCACATTTGATTTATCACCTGATATTCTTGAAAATTATGAACATCTTGTGTATAGTTTGGAACAACGTGTCAGAGTTGTTGAAACCAGAGTTTCTTTGCAACATCAATTTCATTCAAGAAAGCTTAAATTAGATGAAAACATGAAGCAATATGCTGCCAGTTTGAAATCATTGATTATTAAAGCATTCTCATCAGGTTTATCAAACCAAATTAGAGAAGAAATGTTGATGAAACAATTCTTTGATGGACTATGTGATGATGAAGTGAACTTTCATGTGAAATATTTGAAACATCCACAGACACTTGATGATGCAGTAGCTCAAGTAGAAGAATACTATTTCTACAGAAAGAAAAATCAATTTCAGAGGAAATCACATGTCAGAAATATAACAGAAATTCACGATGGAAATTTAGAAGAAAAAATCCAAGCAGTAAAACCGAAAGAATCACCGGAAAGTGAGCAGATCAAGAAATTGGCAAAAAATGTAGAAGAACTCACTAATATTGTTTCTCAGTTAGTAAAATCTGAACAATCCAGGCAAAAGAAGCGAGATGAAAATAAATCAAACAGAAATATGAATGATGTCAAATGTTATGCATGTAACGAGAATGGACACTATGCCAATTCCTGTCCAAACCGGAAGCTGCAGGATAAAGAAAGAAGTAGAAGTGAGAGAAACCAAACCCAACAAAAGCAGGGAAACTAGAACGGGTCGATACTGACGGCCAAGTGTCGACCCATGATAATGAAGAAAAGATTATTATAAATCAGTCAAGTTATCTTCAAGGAGGGATATATGTCAATGGCGAAATTGATGGAGTAGTCATCCCATTTTTAATTGACACTGGAGCAAGCAGAACCATACTGTCCAAGAAACTGTTTGACTCACTCCCAAGGGACAGGAAAATTATTGTCAAAAAAGATGCCTTGAAATTACAACTCGCTGATGGTACTCCCTTACCATTAAAAGGAACTGTTGTTTTGCCATTTAAGATCGAACATATCCAGACAGAACAGAAGTTTATAGTAGCTGATATATCTGATGATGGAGTTTTGGGCCTTGATTTTCTTCAGAGAAATAACTGTGAAATTAGAGTGAAAGATAAGAAGATGAAAATATGTGACAAAAACATTAAAGCTGAAGAAATACCTATTAACAGACATATAGATATTTCTCAAATTTCTGAGAATGATGGTGAGATGCCTTCATTAGAAAGTGATACTCTAGAAGATGGAGATGACAGTAAGGAATTGTCAGATATCCCCGAGGAACAGAGGTCACCAGATAACAGTGAGAAGCTGCTGATTGGTAATGAGGTACAACACGATTCTGATGATATGGAGAAATCATGCCAGGATGAAGATTGTAAAATTACTACAGAAAATGATGTCAAGTCACATATTGAAGAAAAACGAACAAGAGTAGAAAGTGTCAGATTGTTAAAAGATTGCACTATTCCAACTTGTTCAGAAATAATAATAAAAGGATCTCTAAGAAGTATTCACAGTTTTGGAACGAATTTACTGATTGAAAGTAACCCAGCGTTTGAAAATCGATATAACCTGAAGACAGCTGCTTGTGTTGTTTCGAGTGGAAAAAGTTGCATTCCTATAAGAATCTTGAATCCTAACAGATATGATGTAAAGCTACGGAAGAACACTTATGTTGGTAACATAGTGGAAACAGCTGAGATAAACGATTTTATGAAAGAAGATGAAAACAATTCTACTGATTGTATTCGTAGAATTGGAACTGTGAAAAGCAATGACCTTGATATATCTTCACGGCCAAAGGATATATCTACAGGCATTCCAGAGATTATAACAGAGTTGAAAGAGAACAGTTATGAAAATTTGAACAACAATGAGAAATTGTTAGCAGACAAACTTTTTGAAGATATGGCAAGTGTGTTTGCCAAAGATGATATGGACTTAGGAAGAACCAATGTAGCAGAGCACATTATTGATACTGGTGAAGCACAACCTATAAAACAGAGACCTCATAGAGTCCCAGTAGCATTTAAAGGAGAAGAAGAAAAAGAAATAAAGAAAATGCTAGAAAAAGATGTTATCCAAGAATCCAATTCGCCATGGGGGTCACCTATTGTACTTGTAAAAAAGAAAGATGGTACAACTAGGTTCTGTATTGACTACAGAAAACTGAACTTAGTGACAAAAAGTGATTGTTATCCATTACCAAGAATGGATGACTGTTTTGACTCTCTATCAGGTGCAAAGTGGTTCTCAACTTTGGACTTGGCTAGTGGTTACTGGCAGATACCAGTACATCCTAAAGATAGAGAGAAAACTGCATTTATCAGCAAATCAGGCTTATATGAATTTAAAGTCTTACCTTTTGGATTGTCCAATGCTCCAAGTACATTTGAAAGGTGTATGGAATCCGTCCTTCGCAATCTGCAATGGCAGACATGTCTCATATACCTGGATGACATTATTGTAATTGGTAACACTTTTGAGGAACATATCGAGAGGCTGAGAGAAGTCTTATGTCGACTTCAGCAAGCAGGACTTAAATTAAAGCCTTCAAAATGTAGATTATTCAAAAAATCAGTCTTGTTCCTAGGACATACTATTTCGGAAGAAGGACTTTCTACTGATCCTAAGAAAACCGAAGCATTACGCTCATGGCCTGAGCCTACTTCTGTCACAGAAATTAGATCATTTCTGGGATTTTGCTCCTACTACAGACGCTTTGTGAGAAATTTCTCTCACATTGCACGTCCTCTGTCAAACTTAACAAGTAAAAATGTAAAGTTTTTTTGGTCTGAGGAGTGTCAAAAAGCATTTGATGAACTAAAAAGCAAGTTACTTCAATCTCCAGTTATGGCCTATCCAAACGAAGACTGTGATTTCATCCTAGATACAGATGCTTCAGATCAAGGTATTGGTGCTGTACTCAGTCAAATACAAGATGGTCAGGAAAAAGTAATTGCCTATGGAACCCGAACTTTGAATAAATCAGAGCAACGATACTGTGTTACAAGGAAAGAACTTTTAGCAGTAGTATTTTTCATGAACTACTACCGTCACTATTTGATCAGTAGACATTTTCTGGTAAGATCTGATCACAAACCTCTTCAGTGGATTTTTAAATTAAAAGATCCAACTGGTCAGATTGCAAGATGGTTAGAAACATTAGCATCCTTTGATTTCACAATGGGATACAGAATGGGAAAAGCTCACAATAATGCCGATGGTATGTCCAGACATCCATGTCCACCCTATGCATGTACATGTTATGAATTTGAAGAATCATTAGATTGTGGACCATGTAAAAAGTGTGAGAAAAAGATGACAATCACCATAAACAGTGTAACCACAAGGTCTACAAAGACTACAGAAAATGATACTGATAATTCATGGATTCAGAAGTATTCAAATAGTGAAATACGGGCTCATCAGCTAAATGACCCGGAAATAGCACCAATTATCTACTGGAAAGAAGAGTCTGAAACCAGACCAGAGTCAAGGACAATAATCAGTATAAATTCCTCCACAAGACATCTTTGGTTGTGCTGGGATTCTCTCGAAATACAAAATGGAGTTCTTGGTAAAACTGACTCAGATTATCCAAGAGTAAAGAAATTGATAGCACCACAATCCCTACATAAAGAAATCTTAACTCTGTGTCATAATTGTATTATATCTGGTCACTTAGGATATAAGAAAACACGGGGTAAAATTCAGCAGAATTTTTACTGGTTCAAACAAAAAGAGAGTGTTCTTGAATGGGTTCAAAAATGTGATATTTGTGCTATAAATCGACGAGCCCATAGAACAGCCAAAGGTCCTATGGGAGACATGAGAGTAGGAAATGTGCTGGACAGAATAGGAACTGATTTTGTCGGACCTCTACCGAAAACACAGCGAGGGAACACGTATCTTCTAGTCATACAAGACTACTTCACCAAGTGGGTTGAAATATTTGCAGTGACTGATGCTACAGCAGAAACTACAGCCCGTGTAATCCTCAATGAATTTATTTAAAGATATGGAACACCATTACAAATAATGAGTGACCAAGGAAGGAACTATGAATCCACAGTGTTCAAAGAGTTGTGTAAACTGTTAGAAATTGACAAAATTCGCACATCACACAGACATCCCTGTAGTAATGGGATGGTAGAACGTTTTAATGCAACCCTGGTGAAAATGATAAAATCATATCTGAAAAAGGAAGGAAATTGGGATCTGAATCTTGGATGCCTAGGTGCTGCATACAGATCATCTATTCATGAGAGTACACATTTTACTCCCAATATGATGATGTTTGGGCGTGAAATCAGTCTACCAGTAAATCTCATGTTTGGAGATTTACCTGAAGAACAAAATTCATATGTTGAGCAGGTAGAGAAGATTAAAACCACTATATAAATGACTCACAGATTAGCACGAGAAAATCTAAAGCAGAGTCAGTTACGACAAAGTCATAACCATGATGTAAAAATTGCCCTTAACAGTTATCATCCAGGTTCCATTGTTTGGTATTTAAACGAAACCCGTAAGCCAAAACAATGTGCCAAACTTCAGTCCATTTGGAAAGGTCCATTTGTAGTCACGCGCAAGATCTCTGATCTAGACTATGAAATTCAACTATCTGCAAAGAAGAAAAAAATTATAGTACATCATGATAAGTTAAAGGCACACAGTTGTGACAAATTACCCAATTGGGTGAAAAATTTACTGCAAAGTATTTAAGAACAATTAAAAATAAATACTAAGACATTTTTTTTAAAACACTATTTTCCAGAAATGAAAGTCTATGCTTGTAAGAAATGTGGGTTCAGGAATGAAGCCAAGCAGCCAGTATTTAAACATATATATAAACATGTGGGAAAGAAGAATTGGCCATTTCGCTGCCCCCCTGCCATGTTGCGACTGGACAGGCCGATTCCCTTGTGATTATAAATTGCATCAAAAATTGAAAAGTCATATGGTGGGACTCGCTGTCTGGAGCGAGGACAAAGAAGATGTTGTGGTAATAAATGAAGCCAGAATTGCAATAAAAGAAAGTGAGTGGATCTCTTTTGAAGAGGAAATTAATGAAGAAAACAAAGAAAAGAAAGATGATCAAGATGATGAGGAAGTAAGAAAATTAACTTCAACAAAACCAAAACTGAAGAGGACAGTTCCTACCACTGAAGAAATATTAAAATCCCCTCTAATAAACCTTTCCACCCCTATAAGTTCTGTCTCCACCCCTTGTCAAGATGAGAATTCGCTCAATTTTATGGAAAACCCAATACAGAAGAAGAAAAAGAGAACATCTTCAGATGATACTACATACCCATTAATGAATCTCTCCACTCCAGTGAGTGCCTTCTCCACTCAAAGCCAAAAGAAACATTCTGATAAACATCAAGAAAAAAACAAAAACAAAGAAGACAAAAAAGACATCTTCCTGTACCATTACGTCTGATATACTTACCCCAATCCCTTCACCTATTTGTGAGTCAGAACAATATGTGCCAAACCAGATTGTGCCATCTAATGATATAGTCCTACCATACGAACCCACTCCTATTGTGAAACAGTCAAAAATGGAGGAAGAATTTATCAAAACTCGCAAGGACATGTCACGTCATTTTCTCGACATTGGTCGAATGAATTAGAGAGAAATGACAGGGGAGCCGATGCTCGACATAGTGAACTAATGATGCAGATGAAGGAATCGAATGATTTAAGCAGGCAGATGGTAGTGTGATGTCAAATCCCAAGTTTCTACAAGATTAAAGCTGGGAGCAGCTATCGACCAATTCTATAGAGTTCTGAGTCCTTTGCTTAAGCATCCAGACGGTAATTTGTTCTACAGCCCGCTTTGTGAAAAATGCACTAAGATGGAGAAAATTATCTACCAAGTCGTTTCAATTACTGGTGAGAGACTTTTATTACCAATGATTAATGATACCACCATCAGCGATCTGTTTTAATTTATACAAACCCGTGTTACCGCTATCCAGATCTAGATTTATACAGTATTAAAGTTTAGTAAGTTTTACCTTGATATAAAAGGATCTTATAGACATTATTTGCTAAAAGCAGAAACATTATACATGTACATATGTTTGTTTGACAAATCTACTGAGAAAAGAATGAAGAAAGAAAACATCGAAATGAACTATATATCCTAAATATGAAGATTTAAAATAATACTATGGATAAACAATTGAGGAAGGATTGACATTAGAAAAAAAAAATTGTAACGAAACTCAAAAAAAAAAACATTATTGTTGTTCTTTGTGTTATTATATATTATAATAAAGTTGTACCTGCACCAAAAAAATATATATATACAAACACACCCCTTATTATTCTATGAGGACATAGAAGTTGTTTAAGCAGAGGGCAATGTAAAGTCCTAGCTTGAGACGCCAGACAACTATACTTCATAAGCTATGTAGCTTCAGACAGTCAGATGCTGAACATACCAAATACTAGAGACTAACGACGCATGCGATGTGGCAACTTGCCCCAACTTGCCACGCTAAAACTTGCTAAAAGTGTCAGTAATCTACTGACAAATGCGAGAGAACAAGTGATTGCCGGTGGGCGATATTGAAGTCTCCGACGGTTATTTCCATGACAGACTTTGCGAGTCTGTGATAAAATACACCAGAATTAATTAAAATGATTTCAACTGTTAAATATTAAATATAAGAGGTTTTAATATGTCCGTGTTTTTGGATGAAATGTAAAGTATTGGTGGAATTTTCGCCACTTTTTGACGATTTAATAAGTACATAACATGGGCCCGATTTTGACTGACTGTGTTGCTATACAAACATTATTTTGACAGTCAGAAGGCCAAAAGTTTATGTCAATGAACTTTAGAAAATAGTATTCTGCATATTATGACGAATTATTACATTTTATTGTTGACATTATATTTAAAAAAACATTCCTTTGAAAGTTTAGGCCTAGGCTATAGTCTAGTCTAGTCTAGTTTGTTATTAAATAATAATAGTTGCTATGTAAATATAACAATGAACTGTGACGTCATAAATCAAAAGCTTCCATCTGGCTCATGCATTTCCCTATAAAAGGAGTTGGGTCAGGGCTGCAGATCATTCTCAGCTTTGTTCTGAGAGTCACCACACCTAGACTATTCTAGGCTTTTATTTTGCCACTACAAAAATTACTATTTTGATTTATATTTATTAGACTAGTTATATTCCAATTTTTGAGGTACATGTTACAACAATTACCGTATCTAGGAAATTATATTGAATTGAAAATCTGAAAATCCAATTTAGGCCTATCCTAATTTTTGCTCTGATGTATGATGAACAGTCTATTTTTTTTTCAAATAGGCCATTAGGACCAAAACTATATTGCTATGTATGATACCCTTGAATTTGATGATATTGAACAAATAAGACACAAATATCCAAAAACGGATTAAATATCCGAAAATATTGCGGATTGATTATCCGAACTTTTTGCTGATAACCGAACCTTTTGTATATTATCCTACATTACATGAAAATCCTTGTCTACAGTCATGATGCCAATATCACATAGACCTAAACTTATCAATTGAACTAAATAAATCCTAAAATAGACTATCTGAAAATTTATCGGATTGAATATCCGAGGAAATCACAGATTGCTTATCCGAAATTATTTCGGATTGATTATCCGAACTTTTTACGGATAACCAAACCTTTTGAATATTATCCTCCATCACATGAAAACATTGTGTCCAGTCATGATGCCAATATCACATGGGCCTAGACTATCTACTAAATGAACTGAAGAAATCTTAAAAAAAAAGACTATCCGAAAAATTTATCAGATTGAATATCCGAGAAAATCACGGATTGTTTTTTCCGAAATTATTGCAGATGGATTATCCGAACTTTTTACGGATAAAGCAAACCTTTTGAAAATCATCCTCTATTACATGAGAACATTGTCTCCAGTCATGATGCAGATATCATATAAAGCCTAGACTATCTACTTATCACATGAACTAAAGAAATACTGAGATAGACTATCTGAAAATATATCGGATTGAATATCCGAGAAAATCACGGATTGCTTATCCGAAATTATTTCGGATTGATTATCCGAACTTTTTGCGGATAACCAAACCTTGTGAAAATATTCTTCTACCACATTAAATACATTGTCTCCAGTTTTGATGAAAATATTACATAGACTATTTATTACAAAAAAATGAAGAAAAACCCAGATAGACTATCCAAGAAAATCTCGGATTGCTTATCCGAGATTATTGCGGATTGATTATCCGTACTTTTTACGGATTATCCAACTATTTTTCGGATTATCCAAAATGATGTCAAAACGGAGTCAGCTCGTTATTCTGACAGGTCGATATTCCGACAGGTCGTTATTCCGACAGCTCGTTATTCCGACAGGTCGATATTCCGACAGGTCGTTATTCCGACAGGTCGTTATTCCGACAGGTCGTTATTCCGACAGGTCGATATTCCGACAGGTCGTTATTCCGACAGGTCTATAGGCCTATTCTGACAGGTCGTTATTCCGACAGGTCTATATTCCGACAGGTCGATATTCCGACAGGTCGTTATTCCGACAGGTCGTTATTCCGACAGGTCGATATTCCGACAGGTCGTTATTCCGACAGGTCTATAGGCCTATTCTGACAGGTCGATATTCCGACAGGTCTATATTCCAGCAGGTCTATATTCCGACAGGTCTATATTCCGACAGATCGATATTCCAACGACACGTCGCTATTCCGACAGTTTCTTGATGTAAATTGTACTGGGAATTAGTCTGTGAGATAAACCACTTTTAATTACGTGTCTGGGCCCAAAAGGTTTGAAGAGTGTTTCTAGTCAGAATTTCATGCTGATTCTGAAATTCCATTTCTTAAATGCCTCAGACGCTGCATTTTTTCAGAATATAGCATTTTGCGTGTTTTTTTTCATACAAAAATGGTAAATTCGCTATTTTAACCAGTGACACTGTTTAAATGTATCTGAGGGATTCTATAATTTTAGGCACCAGTGATGATATTTTCTTTGATATATGAGATTGTCTGGATATTGTCAAAAATTTAAACACATGTCAACTTAGCTTTGTTTATTGACATAGCGTTGTCAGCAGAGCTTAATTTCACTTTTAAATGATTATTTTTATCAATTTAAATTTTTCTTACCGTTATGGAGAGACTAATTTTCCGTTATGGAGAGACCAATTTATGTTACGGAGTAATCTTCAAACTTAAATTTCTCAGTGACCCCTCTACAAAAGTATACAATATTTAAAAAGTAGTTGAACATGGTTATTAGAATGTTGATCACTTAATTTAGAAAGAATCACTTTATGACAATAACCCTTAAATAATGAAATAAGAATTTCTCTCCGTTACGATTATTGTCGTTATGGAGAGTAATAATAACGAACATTGTCTCTCCATAACGACAATTATTTCTGTTATGGAGTGACAATAAACAAATACTAAATATCGATGCTAACACAATTTGAAAGACAAAAAGAAAAGTTACTATTTCAACAAGTGTCACTTGTTGGTTAAAATACCAAATTCATAAAGGTTTATAGCTATTTTTAAATGAGTAAAAGGGTAATTTGTGACTACTTTCTCTCTCCATAACGTTTTTATTTTTGTTATGGAGAGACAGAAAATACGCGTTATGGAGAGACGTTTTTTTTACTAAATTGTGCATAGCATCTATGTATTATGCTATACTATGATTATTTTTATTTTTTTCAAATGAGGTTGTAGTAGGCTTGGAGGTTGTAGGGTGCTTAAAAGTTTAATTGCAGTATTTATGTGTAAAAAATCGCGTTACGGAGAGACGTTGAGTTAAAATACTCACCCAAAGACTTGCACAAACCTTACATTATTTCTAAACAAAAACACATTTATTATACTTTTTTTTCACGATTCACTGCATGAAGGTCTCGCGCAACTCTTTGGCACCAGACAAGTGATATTTTGGTCAGAAAAAGTATAGAAATTACCTAAAAACTATAAGCGTTACGGAGAGTCGCTGCAGCGTGGGACAGACATAAATTGCTTAAAAAGTGGTAAAATAATAAAATTATTTTTAAAAACTTGTATATAATCTCATAGATAGTGTTGTGCACTAACATTATATCAGAAACAAATATAATATATAATACAGGAAGTCTAGAATAAATCGCCTGTTTATGTGGAATTTAGAATGTGGGACAAGGCTTTTTGGCTAAAATTGGCTAAATTTACACAATATTTCTTTCAAAAAACGCATTTATGTTAGAATTTTTTGAGTTGTAATATTGCTATATTGTAAAATAAAGGTCATTCATTGCATTTATGTAATCAAAGTAAATCAAAATATTCAATAATAAATATTACAAGGTGCGGACAGTGCTGGTGCTTAAAATTATAGAATCCCTCATCTACATAAGAACATGTGATGCCAAATTAAACTGTCTAATAGGGCTATATGTGATCCAATAATAAGACAGCAAATTCAGCGCTGAGACCGATTTTATACGTCAGAATCTGACGTCTAAAGTCAGTCTCAGCGCTGAAAGATTTAAAAATATTTATAATGGTGTCAGACCCATAGCATAAGTATTCAAATCAGGGGGCTTAACTGATTTACCCCCGAATTGTTAAAATCGTCCCAAGAGCACCAAATTTGGACCACGTATGGCCAAGGCCATAATATTTTTGATTTATCGCGGGAACCAAGCTGAACTCGCGCCGTGGGCGCTTTATTTGACAAATCCAAGATGGCCGCCATTCAAATTAGGCTCATTTCATAACTTGTAAACTAATAGACGTAGAGACGCATGTGATACCACTTTTCTATGGTTTTCGAATATGTAGGATTGATTTATAATGTTTTGCAGTTGATTTGGGAATTATTTAAAAAACAAAAATATTTGTAAAGTTATTTCGTCAATATATATACGACATGATAACGGTTTAAACGACGCAGATCAGCAACACAATCATCTGTATCAGGCATTGATAACGACCTATCAATAAGATTTGCTACCAGAGCCAGTCTTTGGAGTTCCTGTGTATCAGCCATATTAAATAAATTCAAAATGGCCGCTGTTCATAACAAGCCCACGTCATAACTTGCCAACTAATAGCCGTAGAGAAACACTTAATAGCATTGTTCTACGGTTTCATAAACGATATTAAATATATATTATTTCATGTGTTTGTAAGAGCCCGTTTCCTACCAGGACGAAAGGGTTTTTTGAAAGGTTTTTCAACCGTTCACATGTCAACTTTGACATTTTTATTTCTTTTTTTTTGTACTTTTTTTTAGGCGGCGCGAATCGGTTATACGTTCGGTTGCTATTATTATACCGCGAATTTGAACAGTTTGGGTCACTGCATATGTATACACCAAGGAAAGATTTAGGCCGCAGCGGGACTCGAACCAGGTACCCCCAGACCCTCGAGTTCACCACGCGACCAATGAGCTATCCTGCCGTCACGAACATGAACAAGATAATAAGTAATAGTATTTATAATAAGAATATTATAGATATAATATTATAATTGTGACTCAAGGCACAACAACATAATTATATTTTCATCTCACTGTCTACTGTCTTTACGCAACGCAGCTATAAAACTTCAATTGATGTTCCATCACTGCTAATACATCCATCCTCATAGGAAGGGTAAAGTTAGGAAATTTTAAGATGATCAATATTAGTTCTGAATTGTATTCATTCTGACTGTATACTTTTACCTCGAAAATAGTATTATTAGTTTCAGTACTGATGTTGTTGTGATTGCTAATTTGTAACAGCATTTTGGACGGCATAAGAGCACTATGGGGGTCGCTCAATAATATTTTGCTCATTTTAATAGTTGGTGATGTATTTTCTGGGCAGTCAGGGAAAAATCAGGGGAATGTGTGGGAATAATAATTAAATGTATTTATTTATCAGTGTTTATTAGGCTGGAATATACATAAATATATACAATAATTGTATACATCTGCAATTGTAAAAACAACTTTTGATATCAAATAGGTTGACATAAATGTAGTTATTCCATTGGTTGGCATATTAAGCTTAACAATGGATCTGAACGCATCTATATATCACAGCTGTACAAAGAAGTGTGGGCCTATATACACTACGCTCATAAACACCCCCCAATTGGCTCCCATAAACTCAGGGTAGAGAAGGTTAACCCTTTCAGTGCGGGCAAATGCGTTCAGATCTCAAAAAAGCACCGATTGTAAATTATTAGTCCTAACTGGTCCACTTTTAAACGCCCATGTTAAGGTAACATTTGCATCACCAATGCAAGCTTCAAATGAATAATACATGTCAAAGAATGATGCAGCACGAAAAGAGTTAACAAGTACAGTAACAATCTTAGTATTTTAGATATAGGTCTTCATCGCTATTCATCACCACAGTAGCTGTTAATAGTGGTTAATCCTCTCATCACTATTATTTTTTTGTCGGAATAACGACCTGTCGGAATAAAGACCTTTCAGAATATCGACCTGTTTGTCGGAATATAGAACTCTCGGAATATCGACTTGTTTGTCGGACTGTCGACCTGTCGGAATAACGACCTGTCGGAACAACGACCTGTTTGTCGGAATATCGACCTGTCGGAATAACGACCTGTCGGAATATCGACCTGTCGGAATAAGGACCTGTCGGAATAACGACCTGTTTGTCGGAATATCGACCTGTCGGAATAACGACCTGTCGGAATATCGACCTGTCGGAATAACGACCTGTCGGAATAACGACCTGTTTGTCGGAATATCGACCTGTCGGAATAACGACCTGTCGGAATATCGACCTGTCGGTATAACGACCTGTCGGAATAATGACCCGGACCCGTAAAAACATCATTATCTGAAAAGAAACTTCGTCTCCCGTCATATTGGAACATTTTTATGATTTATTGACAATTCTATGGATGTAATAAAAAGACATGGTACTCTAGTAGCCGATTTCATGTTGTAAATAAAAACAGTTTGTCACTGACTGACGGTGACGTTACAATATGTTCAGTTACAGAGTTGTTTAGAAAATATCCTCTCATTAGTTGACTCAATACCGGTTCAACATGTGCAACACCTAATAATCCTTAAACCAACACCGGCTGAACTTGGAGTTTGTTTTTGTTAGGCTGAATCAGATAGATATAATACACGTTTAGAATCTAATGAAAATGTGACAGGTCTGTGTGCAATAATAAATCGCTCTCGTTATAGTTATTGAAGCATATTTATCAGTAGAAATGTCAAATGAATAATACAGAATCTGATAATTTCAGTCGGTGGAATGGCGAGCAAGTGACAAATGTAGGCATACAATAATTCATAGACATCCATGTTTTTTTGTCACATGCTCAACTCATAGCTCAGCGACCCTTTTTATTCGAGGTATTTCTCATTTATTTAAAATAGGAATTTACAGTTACAGCTCTCCAGTCAGCCAGCAAGATAAAAGTTCAGAAAAATATTACATACGTTTTGAGATTGCTGCTGAAAGTCGTTTAGCGGCTTTGTGCTTTATGGAAACATATGCTCTAATACACTTTTCCTAACTGTTTCTGCTCCTTGTCACATATTTAACTATGTACGGAATGTCAAATAAAAAAAATAAGTGTTGAACCTGGAAAATTGCGAACAAACTGACAAAATTGGCCTTACAATAATATATTCACCAAGCTGTCTTGTTCTGTAGGCCTACTTGAGCCACCCCTGACGTCGCCGGGAACCCTTTTGAATGGGTACTTGGTGAAAACAACTTTAGATAAAATCACCTCCCCAATACTTCATTGTGTTAGATTGTGGGTGAAAATAGTGCAGATCAAGGTTATTGAGTTTCATAGAATTTCCAGTTGATCCTTTAATTTACAACTTAAAATGGCTGAAAAAATTTAATGGAGTTAGCTAGGCGTTGACCCAATTATGGTTTAATGATGGTCACCATATACAACGCTTCCCAGACATCAACTCAGCATTGGATGAACAACTCGTGACTGGTAAAGCATGCACCCGGATTGGGTCATTTATCGACGCACCATTGTCGGGATTTCCACATTGAAAGGATTCATGGTCCATCTAGCCGCAAATGGTGGAGATCCCAACGGGTTTTTGTTGTTGGAATATCATCTCAGATTCTGTCCTCATAACACGAGATGCTGAATCAAAGTTGACTTAATGTTGTGCCAGATTCGAAGACTATGGGCCACCATTAAATCACCATCGGTTCAGCATTTTGTGTTTGAATCTGCTAGTTGAATCATCAAACACAAAACTTTGTTCGTTTAATGTTGATACATAGTCAAACACGGTGGGCCAACATTATGCCAGCGCACACGTTTGTTTGGTTTCTGTGCGATGCGAAGGTATTGACCCAATGTTGGGTTTATTGTTGGGCCAGCGTCGCAGAAGGTGGCACGGCATTCCGCAGCACTGGGACAATGTCTCGTCCGTGTTGGGGGTCTGTGAATGCGATCATGAGCGGAACAGAATCACGAATGAAAACACCAACAATAAATGAGGGAAGTCATAAATATTCCGCCAGCTATTGACCATTATTCGCAAATCAAATAGCAGTGACTGCTTTCTTTAAAAGTGATCAGTTATTGCTGTTTGCTTTTTGACCACGCCACGCTAAACGCTGTAACTTTTGTCTTTACAATCAAGCAGTTACTGCTGTTTGTTTTTCTAATATGATACTGGGGACAGTGGTGGCGACGTGATTAGTTCGCAAGATAGTCAGAATGAAATCAATGTGTCTATAATGTGTCTATAATAAGTTCACATTGCATGTGACCAGAGGGTGATGGAGGGGGGGGGGGGAGTTAGGTCCTATGCTTTCAAGCCCCCCCCCCCTTCCTTGTATTTACATAACACCTGAATGATGGTGGTGGTCAGCTGTACCCCAGTATAGAATTTGACTACAAACCAAACCCACACAGTTGTGACGATCCAATGAAACCTGTTGTTGGTCAGAGTATGGTAAAAGGCAGTATCTGTGCACTTGTAAAGATTTACAGCTTTGCACGGCTCTATATTTGAGCCCCTTTATTTTTAATAAAGAAAGCGAGCAAGCTTTTTCCCGAATGCGATAATAGCAGAAAACGTGAAAAGGATTTTTCTGTCATTAATGAAATAAAACAGTTTTTCATATGCTTGCCAGAACGATGTTTTTTTTCAGGAAAGCCACCACGTATTATTTGGTCGTCCATAACAACTTGCTGTATGAATAGAAGAAAATGATCAAATTGATTTAGAAAAAAACTGGTATATAGATTGAGAAGGTTCGCCCATTACCATGATTACAACTGCATAGATATAAAGCTCGATTTGATTGAGTAAAATTCTTATTGACTGAGAAACGGCTGACACCATGCTTAGTGTTTGCTGGGAATGTTTGCCATTCTCATAATGTCAATACCAGTCTAATAGTGTCACAGCGGTAGTACAGCAAACACAATACATTGGACCGATGTTAGTTTGATGTTGGGCAAGTGGCGCAGATGGCGTACCAATAATCAACCAACATAGGCCCAATTGCTTGTGTTTGCTGGGAGTGTTTGCCAGTCTCATAACGTCACACAGTTTTTGAGAGACTTAGGCACGTCTAAGACGGTTGCTAATCTTAAATCACATCCCCCCTTGACCCCTCGCCTCACATGTTTGCATTCAAACAATGAGAGTTTATATAATGTTGGTTCAATGCTGGGTCAACGTCTGTGACGTTCACCCAGCATCGAACCAATATTGGCTCAACGCCTGTTGCTCATCACAAACATAGTAATGTTTAACATAGGAACAGACACAGGTAAGTCGACTTTTGAGAAGCCCGTTGTAGAATCCAGAATATCTGTGGATAATAATGAATTAAGCCTCAGAAAAACCTGAGCAATGACTGCGACATAGTAATGACAAGCTACCACACAGGTGTACGTGTGTGAATGTAGGAATATATCCACCCACGTTTATATTGCCATGATAAACCACAATGTACAAAAAGTTTAAATTAAAGTAGAAATATACATCTACGAACTACTATGTACGATACTGGGACATTGAATATGGCCAGTATCCACACAAGCATTCGAGTCATCATCCACAGCAAGTTACCCACGATCACGCAGTGCGATACCTTGCTTTATCGAGCATAACGTTCAACTATTTTAAATAGCGAGATACATTGCATGTCTCGCGTCTCAGGACCGACCGATCACACATCGCTTGACATCTGGCTGACAGCAAAGCATGCTTGTTTCTGTTGGTGTGATAGATTAGATAGATATATAAGCTCGGAATCTCACGCTGATGGCCTTGTGTTCCCAGCTCCCTGAATTGCGGCCACTATATGATTACTGGCCGCCATGACGAAATTTGGTACACCTCACTGTCAAATGAGAGATTCCCAACTTGTCTATATAATACATCCAACAACAGAAACAGGTAGCTGTGCATGAGAGATGAACAAAAGGTCAATATATGAATATGCATAATTATTAGTCTATTGCCAAAGCAATGGATGCATTTCTTTTTCTCAAGTATATGTGGCTATTAAGTGGTTATAAAGTGAGAATAATCAATATTCAAACCATCTGAGACATCTGATTGTGTTCTGTGTGAGCACAAATTCACGCCCGGGATAGAGAGCCCAGCGTCTAAAACACCTCACTAAATGCCGTGAATATTTGTGATAAATACCTTGTCCGGCCTGAAGTACGGTCTAAAGTACGGTATGTCTGCCTGCCAGACTTCATGCCATGTGCAGACCGGCATCTTAGCAAGCACAACAAGTTGACCAGATGCTGGTTTAATGCTGGATCAGCGTCAGAGAAGCTGGTGCAACATTAGACCAGCATAGGGTCAACTATGTCAAGTCAAGGGTCATCATGTGGGTCATGCGGAAACTGGCAAAGTTCAATAGTCATCAGAACCTGTCTAACCACATTGTGGAGGTCATTGACCTGAGACCTGGCAGTGTATGGTCGAGAGCATGTCCCAGTACCGGGACAATAACATGGCCAGCCTGCCATCCAGTCAACCAGTCAACAAACACGTTAACCAGCCAACCAGTTAAAACCAGTCAACACGTCAACCAGCAAATACATTAACAATTCAACCAGAAAGGCACCCGTACAACAATGACTCGACCAGTCAACCAACAAGTCAATCAGTCAACAAGTCAACCAGAAAGCCAGCTAACCAGTCGATTATTCAACCAGTCACCCAGCCAGTCAATCAGTCAAGACATTAACCAGTCAGCCAGCCAACCAGCTAGTCATCCAGTCACCAAGTTAATCAGTCAGCAAGCCAGCCAGTTAACCAGTCCACAAGTCAACCAGTCAACCAGCCAGTCAAACAGTCAGTCAGGCAGTAAAAAAGTGAGACACTCAGCTATACAGTCAGTCAGCCAGTCAGTCAGAAACTGGAACAGTCAGTGAGTCAGTGAGTCAGTGAGTCAGCCAGTCCGTCCGTCAGTCAGTCAGTCGATCAGCCAATCGATCAGTCAGTCAGTCAGTCAGTCAGTCAGTCAGTCAGTCAGTCAGTCAGTCAGTCAGTCAGTCAGTCAGTCAGTCAGTCAGTCAGTCAGTCAGTCAGTCAGTCAGTCGGCTTATCAGCCATTCAGTCAGTCAGTCAGTCATCAAGTCAGTCAGTCAGTCAGTCAGTCAGTCAGTCAGTCAGTCAGTCAGTCAGTCAGTCAGTCAGTCAGTCAGTCAGTCAGTCAGTCAGTCAGTCAGTCAGTCAGTCAGTCAGTCAGTCAGTCAGTCAGTCAGTCAGTCAGTCAGTCAGTCAGTCAGTCAGTCAGTCAGCCAGTCAGTCAGTCAGTCAGTCAGTCACTTAGTTAGCCAACCAGAACGTAGACTTTTAGACAGACAGTGACAACTCCCAGTGTATTCCTGAGTCCATTTCCGAATGACAGAGAAAATAACATGGCCAATCAACCTGGCATTGAAAACATATCAGTCTACTGACCATGTGTTATTAATTATTAAGTAAAATAAAGACAACTATGCAATACAATATGTACGTTATGGGGAAATACAGAATAATGTGTGAGCCTTTAGACCAACTACTCTTCTTTATTTGGATCTCGTGTTCAAACGGGCGTCATGTCAACTGTCGTCTGGGCATGCTGTATCTGGTTGAAAAAAAGACCGAAAAACTTTGTATTTTTCCCGAGTTTTCGATTCTGGGCATCTGATTTTACTAGGAGCTGTCACCGACTCTCGACAGAGGGGCACAACTTCAAGTCAGTAACCATTTCTAGCCTTAGTGAAAGTTTAAGCAATATGAAGTTTATGGTGAGAAAATGGCATATTTACTCAATAGACAATAATGAGGTGTGAAACTAGACCAGATCCCAGTTTCAATGACTGGCTCAGCTGAGACCAAGGGCTACTTATGTAAGTCTTAACCATTAAATTGCTAGAAAAATTGTAAAAACCATGGGAAAAGATTTTCGCAAATGGTAATCATCATAAATATCTTACCCGCTAATTACAATGTACCTCTTTCCGCTCCTTATAAATGTCTAATTCTTTCAGTGTTGGTATCGACTTTTGACGTTAGATTCTGCTGTCTAAAGTAAATCCCCGCGCTGTTTGGTTGAGACTTGATTACAGCTTGATATTAAACATGCCATAGTAGCCTTATAGTACATTATATGGTGTGCATTATAAATTTATTGTCATTGTAAGACACGGCAAAGTGGAAACTAAAACTCACACCGTTATCCCTTAGAGTATGTAGCCGCGCTACTGGTCTACTTTTCTTGCCCTGCCATTTGATTCATACAAATGTAGAATGAGATATGGAGGTTCAGTACGGATCTCTCGATGGGATATTCACAATCATTACATACATTTTTCATGGTGTGCTGGGGAATGTGATAACTAGGCGGGAAATGAGATTTAGCATTAATTTGGATTTAATGAGAAATGCCAGCGTAGAGGTGTGGAAGTGTGGAGGTGGGGGATGGAGAGTAAAGCAAAGCAGACAGAGTGATCCGAAAGCCTTCACGACCCAAATAACTGCAACATACATTGTATCCCTGGGGGGTGAAAAACCCGAAGTGCTACATAATAATATAGATTTAGGAAGATAAACAGACAGACAGACAAACCAAATTACATGGCTGGCAGTCTCTCCTTTACATTGAAATACTGATCATGGCCATCAACCATTCAACACTAGACAGTGATTTCTGTTTGCAGTGGTGTACAAGCTGACACTGATCCAATCTCTGTTAAATTTTAGGCCAGCGTCGCCGGGCCAGCGTATCTATTCCGCTCTAGTCTGTATTACATTCTGGCGGAAGTGCGTACACATAGTATACACCACCCCAATTCCGTTTAAATGTTGGCCTACATTGTGCACAATGGCTGGGTTAATGTTGTACAGACGTCTGTGATGCAGGCCGACATCCCGCCCAGCATCGGGTGAATGTCTCGTGTTTGACCGCCTGCACAATAGAAAGCGATGGACAGACAGAAAGGACAGTGCACTGAGCGAACAAAGGTAAAGCAACATGTCCCCACCTCTGTCACACAAATTCTGGATATTTTCCAAAATAGGGAAAAGATACGATAACAAAATAATTTTCATTTTACCCTCATAACACTCAGTAGAACCAGGAGGTGTGTCCGTCAACCAGCAGCCAGCCAGCCAGAAGCACGCACTGATCTGATGCAGCCATCTCACTCTCATGCTGCATCTATAATAATAGCGTCACGTTGACGTGATAGATGATATCACACGTGCGAGTTTTAATGAAAGTAGACACTCGATGACTAACCATCTGTCTGAATGTAAAAGATATATATATACCTAAAATAACAGCTCCGTTCTGTGGAAATGAATTCTCAAATAGACACGTACCAGAGAAAATTTCTTGATACAATGCTGGCCAGCGTGGAAATGAAATGAATGAATCGGGCTTTAGGCCACCCTTGTGCACATATAGGCTAAACTGGGCCAGAAGAAACTCCTGAGGATGGTGAGATGATTGAGATGACACTGTCCTCCAGACACAGGATTCGAAATTCGAGCCCTGGCGGTCTGAGGCCGAGCACGCTACCTCTCGGTCACGGAGGCTCCCCACAATACTAACTTTCACACGTGGATGGGGAAGAAACAATTATGTTTCTTTCAAATCGCCGAGACCGGGAACCGAACCCCGGACTCTGGCGTGAAAGGCAGCGGTGCTAACCACTACCCTAGGGCCCCCGCCCTGGCCAGCGTGGAAGACGGTGGACAAGCAGTAAATCAGCATTGGATTGAAGCATCGTGCTGGGGAATATGTATTCAATTACTGAGATGCATAAACATATACTCTCATTCGTTGATTCAATACTGGCCCATTGTGTGCGACGACAAATAAACATTAAATCAACACCAAAAAATAGTTATTGTAGCATATTTATCTGTAGACGAAATGTCAAATTAAGAATTCAGAATCTGAGAATCTCAGTCGGTGGAATGGCGTGCAAGTGACAAATGTAGGCATAAAATAATTCATAGATGCCCATGTAGAATTACAGATTTTTTAATTTACAGCGTAAAATGGCGAAAAAAGTAACTTATGGATTGAACCAGCCATTGACGCAATTCTGGTTTAATGTTGCCCCCCATATACTACGCTGCTCCAAAGTTAAACCATAATTAGGTGGACGACTAGTGTCGGCTGGCAAGGCATGGTCCCGGCTTGGAGTGTTTATCGAAGCACCATTGTTGGGAATTCCAAATTGAAAGGATTCATGGTTTATCAAGCAGCGAATGGCGCGAATCCTAACGCATCCTTATGTTAAGACATCATCTAAGATTCTGTCTTAACAATATAGGTAGCGTTGATAAAACATCCTGCTGTTTAATCTAGCAAACACGAGACGATAACTCAATGTTGGTTTAATGTTGGTACATAGTAGCCCAACACTATACCAGAACTGTATCACACGTTTGTTTTGTTTATGTGAATGCGATCAGAAGAAGCTGACCCAGCGTTGGGGTCTGTAAATGTGATCATGAGCGGAACAGAATCACAAATGAAAACACTAACAATAAACTGATAAATGGAGGAAGTAATAAATATTCCGCCAGCTATTGACCACTATTCTACTAGGCAAATAGCAGTAACTACTTGTATTAAAAGTGAGCAGTTACTGTTGTTTGCTTCTAGCTCATGCCACGCCAAAAGATGCAACTTTTTTCTTTACAATCAAGCAGTTACTGCTGTTTTTTCTATAACAGTACTGGGGACAGTGTCGTCGTCATTACTTCGACACGCAAGATATTCAGCACTAAATCAATGTGTTTATGAAGTCAATAATGTTGACATTGCATTGCAAATGACCAGATGATGATGGAGGAGGAAAGGTCCCATGCTTTTCACCCCCAAACAATATAAAAAGCATATCACGACTGTCTTAGGATTGTCTTGCGTCTGTCTCACACATTTGCGATCAAGTTGCAACTATTTTGCGACTACTTCGAGACAATTTGGCGACTGTTGGTCAGAGCCATTTTATGTATATACACTCACATTGGAATGCATTGCAATAATTTCAGAGATTTATGCCCTAGGAAATGAATGTATAAACAAACATGGGTGTGTTGAAAAGGATGCTAAAACTGTAAAAGAATGTTAAAACCTTGCAGCTACTGCTGTGGTAATACACAAACAGGATTAATTAAATCAAGAGAAAGAAGTAAAAAATAAAAAAAAAAAAAGCTGCTGAGTGCATCAATGTATTGAAGACAGGCCTCGTTTTTGGCTTGTTTTTAAAAAATGATGAGTTATCTGATATGAATGACACAAAGAGGTACACTAACTTGGTAAGGATGGATCATGAAATGTTCGAAGAGATGGTGGACAGACTGACTCCTAGGATCCAGTAGCAAGACACCACCATGAGGAAAACCTTGGAGCCTGGATTGAAAATAGGTTTTACACTCGGATTTTTGGCTACAGGTGACTCCTATGTGTCATTGGCATATGCATTCAGAGTAGCTCCCAACTCTATATGCAGCCTAGTGCCTGAAGCATGTCCGGCAATATATGATGAATATTATCAAGAATTGATAAAATGCCCTGCAAGCCCGGAAGGTTGGAAACAAGTAAATAAATTCCCACAATTTATTGTGTAGGCGCCGTTGATGGCAAACATGTTAAGATCCAGGCACCTCCAAGCAGTGATAGATTATACTATAGCTTCAAAGCCAACTTCAATAGTGTTAATGGCTGTAGTTGACTCCAATTACAAGTTTTTGTATATTGCTGTTGGAGTTAATGGAAGCTGTTCTGACCCTGGTGTGTTTCTAGGGACTGGCATGTACTAAGCACTTGAACAAGCCAGAGCTAATCTTCCAAGTCCTCAGCCACTGCCCAATAGTCAGCAGCCTGTTCATTATCACTTAGGTTGAGATGTGGCATTTCCTATGACAACCTGGTTGATGAAACCATATTCACACGGGATTTTTTTAAAAGAGATGAGGATCTTCAACTACAGGCTGTTCAGATGGCGAAATCTTGTTGAAAATATATTTGGTATTTTATCACAGCGCTTCAGATGTTTGCTGGGAACCATGCACCTCAGACCTGAAAATGCAGTGAAGTGTGTCTTGAACTGTTGCTGTCTTCACAATCTATTGCCGGAGAGTATGGCGGAAACAAAATACAGTAGAGTAGATATTGAAGATCCATTACATCATGATGTGGTTGAGGGGGACTGGCACCAAGTCAATAATTGCCTCAAAGTCGAAGGTGAAAAATTAGGTCAAAGGCCCCAAAAGGCACATCTACATCCTCTGAGGGATGTGTGTGTGTGCATTATGAAAACAATCCAGCAAACGCTTCCCGAGCTATTGTCCGGAAAATGAACTTATTGTCTGCCATCCATTAAAGTCAATAATCATTTCAAAAGCAAAGGCCAAAAAATAGGTCAAAGGTCATAACCCCCAAAAGGCACATCTACACCCCCTGAAGGATGTGTGTGTGCAATATGAAAACAACCGAGCAAAGGCTTTGCGAGATATCGTCCGGAAACTGAACTTATCATCCACAATCAATTAAAGTCAATAATTGCCTCAAAATCAAAGGTAAAAAAATTGTTCAAAGGTCATAACCCCAAAGGCACATCTCCACCCCCTAAGGGATGTGTGTATGCAATATGAAAGCAATCCGGCTAACGGTTTCAGATATATCGTCTGGAAACGAAACACGGACGCACAGCCGCACGCCAGACATGGTGATGACAATATGCCCCGCCCCTACCTCGTGGGCGGGGAATAAAAAGGGAAATCATTTTTTTTGTTACGAGTATTCTGTGGTTCAGATGTACGGGTTAAGCTCCTCTGAAAGGACCAGGCTGTTTACCCGGCCAATCTGCGTAGCTATTCATTGACTTCAGTGAATAGCTGTCCTGTTGTTTTTTGTAGTATAATAGATGATAGTCACTGCATGGAAGGCTAAGGTAAAGACAATTCGGTTGTACTCACCATTGTGTATCGGCCATTCACAAAATGACATGGCATCTCTTCTGTCACAATAATTGCAATTTTACCTTCATCAAACTGAGAAAAACCAGGTGGTGCTATGCCTTGATTATACGTTAATTATCTCTGTTTTTCGCTACACAGTTGTTATACTGTAAGCTCGTAAAATATAAAAGAACAAATATTGATCAATACGACATGTCAACTATGGAGCAAGATACATCATGGTCATGTATTATTCTATGGAACATTGCTTAACCTCTTGTGTGAAGGAACTAACTATTTTTGTCAGCCAGCCAGCCTGTGAGTCAGTCAGTCAGCTAAACATCAGCCAGCCAGCCAGCCAGCCAGCCCGTCGGGCAGCCTACCAGCCAGCCAGCCAACCAGCCAGCCAGCCAGCCAGCCAGCCAGCCAGCCAGCCAGCCAGCCAACCGGTCGGTCGGTCGGTCGGTCGGTCGGTCGGTCGGTCGGTCGGTCGGTCGGTCGGTCGGTCGGTCGGTCGGTCGGTCGGTCGGTCGGTCGGTCGGTCGGTCGGTCGGTCGGTCGGTCAGTCAGTCAGTCAGTCAGTCGGTCGATCAGTCAGTCAGTCAGTCAGTCAGTCAGTCAGTCAGTCAGTCAGCCAGTCAGTCAGTCAGTAAGTGAGACATCCGTTCAGTTAGTCAACCAGTCAGTCGAACAGTTTATCAGTTTTCAACCAAATATTCAGTCAGTCAGTCAGTCAGTCAGTCAGTCAGTCAGTCAGTCAGTCAGTCAGTCAGTCAGTCAGTCAGTCAGTCAGTCAGTCAGTCAGTCAGTCAGTCAGTCAGTCAGTCAGTCAGTCAGTCAGTCAGTCAGTCAGTCAGTCAGTCAGTCAGTCAGTCAGCCATCTAGCCAGCCATCTAGCCAGCCAGTCAGCCAGCCAGTCAGCCAGCCGGCCGGCCAGCCTGTCAGTCTGTCAGTCAACCAGCAGGCGGTCAGTCAGTACCTGTCTATTTGAGAAGCACACACTAAGTTCTGATGCAGCTGTATCTCTATCATGATGCGAATATAATAATATCGTCACGTTGAAGTGATAGATGATATCACACGTGCGTGTTTTAATGAAAGTAGACACTCGATGACTAACCACCTGTCTGAGTGAAAAGATAGATCTAAAATAACAAGCTCCTTTCTGTGGAAATACATTCTCAAATAGACAGGTAGTGAAGAACATGACGTCTTGATACAATGCTGGTTTACTTCTGGGCCAGCGTGACAGACGGTGGACAAGCAGTAAACCAGCATTGGATTCAAACATCGTGCTGGGGATTATATCCAATTACTGAGATGCATAAAAAATATACTCTCATTTGTTGGCCCAGCGTTTGCGACACAACAAAAAAACATTAAACCAACACTAGCTGAACTTCTAAGGTGGTTTTTTTCAGTGTTGTTACAACGAATCAGATAACAAATTTAGAATGTTATAAAAATGTGACAGGTTTGTGTGCAATAATAAATCTTTCCTGTTATAATTATTGTAGAATATTTATCTTTAGAGAAAATATCTAATAAATAATTCGGAATCTGATAATTGGAATGGCGAGCAAGTGACAAATGTAGGCATACAATAAATCATAGATATTAATGTTGTTTTTTTTCACGCTTAACTCATAAACGACCCCTGTTATCCGAGGTATCTCTCATTTATTTAAATTAGGAATTGACAAAAGTTGAAAGTTGATGAAAGTTGACAAAAATATTAGATTTTAGATGATGAGCGTTGTCTAAAGACGAATTTGTCATTTTTGTGCATTATGGAGACAGATAATGTGTCGTACGCTCCAATTAAGCTTGCCTAACTGTATATGTTTTTTGTCATATATTCACTTGTGTGCGTGATGTGAAATGAATAATGCTAAATCTTTAGTCTGGAGAATTTAGAGCAGCTGACAAAAGTGGCCGCATAGCCTACAATAAGTCATATATTTCACCATGATCTCTTGCTCTGTATTTAGCCCTTGAACTATTCTTGAACTGCTTTTCTGTGAAACGCAGTGATGTCACCAGAAACACTTTTGAATGGCTACTTGGTGAAAAGACTTTTATATAAGTCCCCTCCCCCATACTTTATTGTATCAGATTGCTAGGTTGAATTATTGCAGGTCAAGACTATTGAGTTTCCAATAATTCCAGTTATTTCACATGTATTTAAATCTTTATTTAAAAGCTTACAATGGCAAAAAAAAGTTTAATTTATGGATTTTACTAGACGTTAGCCCGATTCTTTTTAATGATGACCCACCATGTACGACACTGCCCCAACGTAAAACCAGCATTGGGTGGACGACTCGTGTCGGCTGGTACGGCATGATGCCGATTTATTGACGTACAATTTATGGGAATTCCACATTGAAAGGATACACGGTCCATCTAGCCGCGAATCCAAACGCGCCCTTATTGTTAGGACATAATCTCAGATTCTGTCCTGACGATATAGGCGGCGTTGAAAAAAACCTGCTATTCGAATCAACTTGAACGAGACTTGGTTTGTTTAATGTTGATACATAGGCGAAGACGGTAGACCAGCATTATACCAGAATTGTATCACACATTTGTTGGGTTTCTGTGTATGTGATCAGAAGAGTTTGACCCAGTGAATGTTTGGTTATTGTTGGACCAGCGTCACAGACGGTGGCACAGCACTCCGCAGCACTGGGTCAATGTCTCGTTCTTGTTGCAATGGGGTCTGTAAATGCGATCATGAGCCGGACAAAATCACGAATGAAAACAAAAAAAAGGGAAAGTATAAATATTACGCCACCTATTGACCACTATTCTACAAGGCAGATAGCAGTAACTTCTATATTTAAAAAGTGATCAGTTACTGCTGTTTGCTTTTTGACAAGCTAAGCCAGACATAGTAGCTTTTGTCTTACAATTAAAAGCAGGTACTGCTGTTTGTTTTCTATTACAGTACGGGAGACAGTGGCGTCGTGATTACTTCGACACGCAAGATATGCAGCATTAAATCAATGTGTCTATGAATTTAATAACGTTCACATTGGATGTGACCGGATGGTGGGGAGGAGAATTTGCCTTAAGCTTTTCAACCTCAAACATAATTTTACAATTGAGTAAAGATTGTCCCCTCCTCCCGTATTTACAAAAACGCTGATTGAGCGCGGAGATCAGCTGAATCCAAGTGTAGAACTCGACAACAAACCACACCCCTCTCTTTCGTTATAGTTAACGACCAAATGACACCAGTGGTTGGTTAGTAAGCAGATACTGACGTTCGGCTTTGCACGGCTGTATATTTGAGCGCTTTCGTTTTTAAAAGAGGAAAGCGTGCAAGTATTCTCTTAAATACAGTAAATACAGTAAACGTGACAGGAATTTTTCTGCCTTTTTATCAAATGAAAACAGTTTTTCTTTTGCTTTCCAAAACCAACTTTTTTCAGGAAAAATGTAAAGCCTTTACGTATTACCTGTCAGTCCGTAACAACTGTATGGATAGATGAAAATGAAAAATTAACTTAGAAAAAAAATATTATATCGATTGAGAAAACTGACTCATCCGAACTGTATTAATAAAAAACTCGATTTGATTTAGAAACAAAACGTATTGACTGAGAAACGTCTGACACCATGATACTGTCCACCAGTTTAATAATGTCACAGCGTTCGCACAGCAAACACGATGCATTGAGCAAATGTTAGTTTAGTGTTGGGTCAGCGTCACAGAGAGTGTACCAATAATAAACCAGCACTGGCCCAACATCTCGTGTTTGCTACCAGTCTCATAATGTCCCACTGTTTTTGAGCGACTTAGGCACGTCTATGGTGGCGGCTTATTCTAAATCAACTTCTCTCGTCCTAGATGTCTGCCCGCAGACAATTTAATTTTATCCAATGTTGGTTCAATGCTGGCTCAACGCCTGCTGCTCCTTACAAGCATGGTAATGCTCAACATAGAAACAGAAAAAACTCGAGTCGACTTCTAAGAAGCCCGTTGTAGTATCTAGAATATGGATAATATTTATACCCTTTTAATGTGGAGACTGTCTTTGTACGTTAGAATCCGCTGTCTATAGGCGTCAGAATCTGACGTAAAAAGACAGTCCCCGTACAAAAAAATCGGAAAGAGTTGCTTCGAACATTTATGATGATTTCAAATTGAAAACACCTCTTTGGTCTCCATAGTTTATACAAAATAATTCAACGTTGTAAGGTTTAACCCCTGTGACTGGGAGATAGTGATGATCAGCACCCACGACATTGTACATGCCTGAATGTAGGAAGACATGTATATCTAGGAATATACGATACTGGGACATTGCATTAGCAAGTATTCACACACCTGCACCTTGTCAGCAATAACCACACTGCACAATATAAGGCATTGAACAAGACATGCCTTAAACTACAATGTACGATACTGGGACACAGTGTATGGCCAGTACCCACTCGATGCGTATAAATATGCACGTTTTCACATCCATGCACCTTGCCCTTGATGAAACACATTGTACAATATCACGCATTAAAAAAAGACATGTATATCTATGGATTACAATGTATGATATAAAGGATTGATGGGGAATGTAAAACTCAACCTTTGGTACATCAACAGTAGCCATAACAAAGATGTACCATTATGTATATTTGGTAAGTTAAGGTGACAGATTAGGGATTAACCATCTGCCTTCAATCCATGTATTTGTCAATAAAGATGCTAAAATCGATGGCTGTGACCGCCTATAATCAATCTCATTGATCTTTTGTCAAAGAAGGTCTTTCTAATCAGCGGTCGACAAGCAAACGCAATTAACTAATGATACGACCTGCCTTGACCGGAGCCACACTATAAGACTCCGACCACCTTAATACCTGCGCATTAGCCAGGGTCCGCACTGCCAGTGCGCAGATAAGAAATCACCGGCAGCGCAGGGTGTTATGTTGACACCGATCCCGGCGCAGTAGATCGCACTGACTGGTCTCCTACTTCACAAGGCAGGACGAAGGATCAGAAGGTCCTAGGCAAACTATCACCCCTTTCTTATTTAACCAGGACAACATTATTATGTATACAGATGTATTTGATGAAGGCTGTTAAAATGAGCAGGTTTATATCCTAGGGCAAAGTTTTACCTACAAATAAGCTAATACGAACGGCTGTACCTAAAAAGACGATCGGCAGTACGACTACGCCTACCGTGGATATCACATCATTGTTGTTAAGGTTTACCAAGAGCTTCAGCTCTTCTATCTGTATGGTTTTACCGAGTGGTATCTGCATCTTCCACACACGTGTACTGTGGTGTTGGGAATTTGTACTAGTACTGTGGTTTTAGAAATGTGGCGGTGGCAGAAGTAAGTCAGACTGCGTTGGTACAATCCGGCACAATATCCCATCTACACCCGAAAATATATTATATTTTTGCTAGCTCTATCTGGCTAAGAAAGGTTTTCCTATCCGAAATTCGGTAGTTCCATCCTAAAAGCTTGCTCGCTTAACCCTTTAACCGCCAAATTATTTATTCTGAATTTTCACCCACTTGAAGTTGTGTCTCGCTGACGCGATCCACAACTCCAAGTGAGTGAAAATTATTAAGATTTAACAAAATGGAAGTCAACTGTTTTCAAATATTCCTGATTTATGTCACATTTTATCTTTAACAATGTTAAAAGATGGTACTTAATGTGCTAATAAATAATGAAAACCAGAATATATGCGGCACCGGCGGTTAAAGGGTTAATAATACGAGTGCTAAAGGCGTTTTATTTTATTTTTAAACTATCGCTTTAGATCGAAGCAGTATACACAATATACCATATAGCCAAAAACTTAACAACCCGCTCGGATGGTAAGGACAATAATGTATAAGCTGTTACTGACATTTGTTATTGATATTTCTTACTGGCTTTGTATCAGTAACCTGCCTGTTATGATGTTGTCATGGTTACCACATGGTATTTGTCAGAAATCCTAAAATAGTGAGGAGTGTGTCGATGCCTGAACCATAATAACTTGATCAAAATGTCAACTAATTCTAGTAATCCAAGCTTTACTGTGTAGCTTGATATGTGTATGACAGACTGGAGTGATTACCACTCTGATCATCGAGTTAACTCTTTGGCTGGACTAGTAACACTCGGGTTTCATGACGTCCGGTCGGTGGTGCGATCCCCACAATGGGCAGTTTCAACACTGCTAAATTGGCGCAGAATATCGCGTTTGTTGGCTGATATCGCTTGGTAAGATCAATTAAGTTCAACGCTTGTTCATGAAAGTTCACGAGAGACTAATTAATTTTATTTCGGTTTATGGCTAGTTCATGGAAGGTCATGGGGGGCGGGACAGTTTCATGAAATGTGATGAATTGCTATGAACTTGATAAGTCTCAATATAGTTCATGATTTGCTCGTCAAAGTTCATGAGAGACAGTTTCAAAAACTGTCATGAATTAATATCAGTTTGATGTCTCATTTTGGTTCACGGTTTGTTCGTGAAAGTTCATGATACTGTGGTGAATGATAGTCTAATTACCCTGGCAAGTCAGGTATGGTGTAAATTAATTAATTATTAATTAACAAATTAAAGGTTTCTGAGGTAAATTATCAAACACAGAATTCATAATGTTTTAAAATAATTAGTTTTTCAGTTGTTGTTGTTCAGTTCTGTGTGAATATGTGAGGGGTGAAGATATATTTTTTAATTAACAAAAAGATCATGTTTTGAAGTTTAATTAGCTTGCTGTGTTTAGATAAGAAGTAACCCCAGAGAAATATAATCCTCAATCAAGATACCATATGTATTGTAAAAGTCAAAAGACTTTGACTTAGAAGTTATTGCTATTCATGAACAATTTGTGAACTTTCATGAACATCAACATGAACTTAGTTTGTGCTCCTGGTTCTAGTGGTGCATAAACAACCCCAATTTTATGCGCAACGCTCGGTAACATTCAGGTAAGAGAGTTCATGAATTTCATGAACGTCTCATTTGTAACTCGTGTTTATGGCCGTTCATTAACAACACAAGTTCATGAACTAGGTTCAAAGTTTATGAATTTTATGGATGACTCATTTGTCGTTCGGGAACATTCATGAATAGCTCATGAACTTTTAATGAACGTTCATAAATATTTCTTAACTATCAGGTTCATGAATTATCTGAGTTAATGGCCGGCTGATGAATTATCTGAGTTCATGACCGTCTATGAGCAACACAAGCTCATAAACAAAGTGAGAGTTCCTGAAAATAATAAGTTCATGAACTCATGAAAGTCTCATGTGCTGTTCAAAAATAATCTTGAACAGTTCAAGATCACTCTGATAAATGTTCATGAGCTTCAAAGATTTTTATTTAAGAGCATTCATGCACTATTCTTGGCTGTTCATAATTTTTTTGTTCATAAGCTTGTTTTCATGATCATCTCACCGGGGAAGTGAGTTGAATGCTGCTTGGGGTCGAGCAGAGATTTGGGAGTGTAGAGACCTTACAATAACCTGAAGAATCTGAATCTGCTTACAATGCTCTCTTAAGCAGAGTAGCAGACATAATACGAACTGATTAATCAGTGTAACATTTCCTAATTATACTATATATTAGATGTGCGGGTTATACACTTCATAACAAATAGATATATTTTTTTAATCAACTTCCAACTAACTTTCACAAGATATCTCTCTTTTCTAGCAGCACCCGTGTATGTGTTTTGTTTCCCCCTTATTTTGAAGGGTGAATTGTTTCCTCAATTTTCCCTTGACAAAAACATATACAAATGGTGTTCATCGGAATAAGATATAGGAAAATACAGCACTCACTCAATGAAGTCGCACATGGAATAATATAGTTACTGCCGTACAGTGCAGGTCAAATTACGGCAAGAGTGCGATATAGGCTGATACCGATATACGTCTCTCAGTGAAACCCACAGCACAGAGTGTGTGAAACACAAATATTCAGGCGATATTAAAACTTTAGGCACTGAACACGGTTCTACTCGATTTGTATTATATAAAAAATACCTTTTTTGTGAAATAAATTTCCATGAGTTCAGTATTCATAGAAATGCTAAATGGTTGAACTCAAACTAGACAAAAATGAAATTTTCACCAACTTGACGTTGTGGATCGCGGTAGCGAGACACAACGGCAAGTTGGTAAAAAAATCAATGAAATAACTTAGCGAGTAAAGGGTTAACATAATCTATCAAATACAAGGTCTAAACCTCCTTTTATTGACGGATAATACCACTTGCTATGTAATCAAATTAATTCATGATATGTCATGCGGAACATGCGGCCGACACGGATGATTGGACAGATGAGAGTACCATGATACTCTGATCTGATGCTGCATTCATGCTGTAGAGGTCTAACAGATCTGTGGAAGGTGGCACAACATTATTGTAGCTTCGGGTTTTTAAGCATGGGGTTCATTTTGTAAGTGCTACATCCTGCTGATGATAACTAAGTACTGGTGACTGACTGACCGACCAACCAGCCGACTTACGCAAACACCTACTAACTGACCAATCGGTCAGCCGACCAATCAAACAACCAACCAGTCAACCAACCAACCAATCAACCAACCAACCAACCAACCAACCAACCAACCAACCAACCAACCAACCAACCAACCAACAAATCAACCAACCAATTCAATTCAGGACGGTCACCCCCCAAAAATTAGGATGAGGCCTAAGCTGGTTGCTTAACCTGGTTGATTCAGCAGAGTGGTTTGTGCTCGGTACACTCAGTAGGTACGATTAGTCGCATTCGGCCTTAAGGATTATGATGTGGGTGGCAGGATGCTTCACGAATGAGTATAACCCTCAGTGGTACCTTCTGGACAGTGCTAGGGAGCCACGGGTTTACATCCAGCCTGAAGACCCTGGTTCCCGCCCCGTTGGTTAGTTAGCCCATAACTAACTAGCTAACACTAACTAAAATAACTAACTCCGCCAGATCCGTTGGGGCAGGTAGAATTCCTGCTGCTTAAATACCTTGAAAAGCTGAGGTTTACCTGCTGAGTCTATGGGGCATGAGCCACGTTGCAGATGGGAGTTTCCAATAGCCTAATTGTAATGGTGTCTGAGAAGTGTCCTGTGAGTCAGTCCAAGGAGGTCCTCGTCCCTCGCCGATAGCTCAATGGTAGAACACCCCCGTACATAGGGGGAAGGTCGGTGGTTCGAGTCCACCTTGGCTTGGGACATTTTTCAGACACCACAAAATTTGATTCTATCAGGAAAACTCGGCTGATAAAGTCAGAGTAGTGATATGTCATTCAAATATGTCCATCAACGCATTAATGAATTCTGAAGTGAGCCTTAATGGTTCGAGTCCACCTTGTCGGAAGTGAGCCTCAAAGATTATTGGGGGACTCTAGACTCTAGAGTTATATATAAAAGTCATATATGACATAAAAAATAAGGGCACGTCAAGGGTTCGAACCCAGGACGGTCACCCCCCCCCCCCAAAAAAAAAAAAAATTATGATCAGGCCTAAGCTGGTTGCTTAACCTGGTTGATTCAGCAGAGTGGTTTGTGCTCGGTACACTCAGTAGGTACGATTAGTCGCATTCGGCCTTAAGGATTATGATGTGGGTGGCAGGATGCTTCACGAATGAGTATAACCCTCAGTGGTACCTTCTGGACAGTGCTAGGGAGCGACGGGTTTACATCCAACCTGAAGACCCTGGTTTCCGCCCCGTTGGTTAGTTAGCCCATAACTAACTAACTAACACTAACTAAAACAACCAACCAACCAACCAACCAACCAACCAACCAAACGACCGACCGACCGACCGACCGACCGACCGACCGACCGACCGACCGACCAAATTACTGACCAGCCGCCCGAAAAATCAAGCAAACAACCAACCAATCAACCAACCAACCAACCGGCTCGCCGGTCGATCAACCGAAAACTACCAACCGATCAAACAACCCAAGAAACTAACAACAATCATCCGACTTACCTACCGACTGATCAATCAGCCAGCAGACCGATTGACCTATCAACTGGCTGACTGACCATCCTACTGACCGACCAGCCGACCAATCAAATCAACAACCAACCAATAAATAACCAAGCAATCAACCCACTGAGTGTCTAAGTGTTGTTTTAATGATGGAGGTAAATAGTCAAATATCAGCCAAATGATCACCTGATACTGGCCCCTGCGGAGACCTGCGTGCTCACTCTGGATAATGATTGCTCCCCTGATGCTAGCAATGAATGCCCCCTTGGTTCTAGACAATGAATTCTCCATGGTGATTGACAATAAATGCTCCCTAGCTTGCCTTTCCCAACAGCTTGCTGTCACTATGTGCCAGACAAACTTAATCATCGTAATAAAGGTTTGGTAAGAGGTATTGTTGTGGGCACTCGTGCAGCCGAAGTGAAAAACAGAACGTAATCTCACAAAACACGATACATTCAGCCAATGTTGGTTTAGTGTTGGGCCTGTATCGTAAACGATGAGCCAGCATTGAACCAACATTGGCTCAATGTACAGTGCTTAATGGGATGGAACCTGGACAACAGTCATAATAATGATGGAGATTATGTGGAAAATGAAAAATTGTATTCGTGTTAGCGTTTAGCTGTTCAACGGGTTAAGGAATCTGGCCGATTGTTTTGGCGCAGAGCTTTTCCTAGTCTTTGCGAAGCACTGTTTTGTATATAATTTTTTATTTATCACATCATTCTACTTTGCTACTTTGTTGGTGCGGGATGGGGTCTAGGGCCATTGTTGTGCACATATGGGCTTAACTGGTCGTGGAGAGTGTCATGATTATAGTGCGACGACTAAGATGACCTGATATAAATTGTGTGTTTTTTTAGCAGAGCGTTCAATTGTATTGTGATGATTTGGTGGCTCTGGTTGTTTTTTAGAGCTCTGCTGTCTGGAGCAGACACAGCGGGTCTCCCTCTGACAGGATGTACATCAGCGTGTGCTCATTATGCTGTCCTTCTGCTGGTCATTATCGTGACCTTCAGGGAATCCATTCGAAGCCCCCCTCCCAGATGTTACCCCCGCGGCCCGGAAGTGGACAAGATGGTCAAGCGCTGTCTTAACCTTTGTCTGGGGATGTTGGTGTTACGATTTTGTTTGCTACACAAAACACCAAATTGTGACACCAAGGCAACTAGTCCCAGGTTATGCCCCCGAGTGGGCGATAGCCCCAGGCCAGGGGCAGCTCCAATGTGAGCTACAATTGAACCAACAAACTTCACCGTGCAGTGGCAGAGTATACGCTAAGACTGGTCGAGTAAATGTTGCTTTACGTCGCTTTTTTTTATACATTTTGCCACTATTGACAAAAAGAGGACCGAAGCCGGGATTATGTCCATTTATTTTTAAATTTATTAAATAGTTCGCTCTGGTGTACTTTACCATTGACAACAATTCACACTCAATGCCTTTGATAGATACCTCCTGTTGAACCAATTTTGTTCACAAACCCACAAGTGGGTTGATGAACTAAGCTAGTGGTATAATCTCCTCTACAATGCAACTGTTAAATTTACCCATACAATATTGTAATACTGTAGATCTGGTAATATTCGCGTGTTTAAATTTTCGCGAATTTCTGATTTTGGGACTTTTCACGAAGTTTAGAATTTGCGAATTTTCATTTTTCTTTATTAGCGCTATTATAAAAATAATTTTCGCGAGATTCTTGAATTCGCGAATTTGTCCTTTACGCGAAATTCGCGAAAATTAGAGCCTCGCGAATATTACCAGATCTACAGTATATAACACATCAATAAATAAGACAAAAATATTAGTGAATGAGGAGTTGGTCAGATAAATTAATTGTGTGATTTTATGTGTGGTAAGATTACGATCTAATTACATTGTCTAATCATTAAATACTTTTGTATATGTACCTCTACGTGATAAAATATCTACGTAGAAAATATTCACCATATACCGACCCAATATATACAGTTCTCTTGACAATCAGAACAAGGAAAAGTAAGTATTCCGGCAAAACTACCACTGGACCACGTTTTGGGCATGCCATCCTTGAGCAAATGGCGCTTGTGGAAAATTCAAGGTCGAAGGTCAATGTCAAAGTCAGATATAATTTTTAAACAAATAAGGATAAGAAAAAGTGTAATACCTCATTTTCGTGTGATTTTTGTCTGTGGTATCATTTTGAAGATGTGGGGTCATCCTCAGGGTCAAGGGTAGATTTCCAAGTCAAATATGATTTATATATATTATTTGCTACAAATTGAAAGAAGTATAATACCTTGTTTAGTTGTGATTTTGACTGGATAATCTAATTTCGGATAAAGTTTTACTAAAGGGCTAAGACAAGGCATTAAAGGGTCTAAAAGGGACTAAAAGGCGATAAAAAAGCGTTGGAAGTTTATGGAGAGGCGCTAAATGGCTGAGAAGGCGTTTAAGGGCCACGGAGGTTTTTGAGGTTTTTGAGGTTTTTGAGGTGTTAAGGTTGACGGCAAGAATGTTAAAAACCGAAGGAGAAGCGTTCAAAGGGCAACACAGAGAACAGTTTGACTAATATGGGGAGGCATTAAAGGGCAATGGAAAGGTGCTAAAGGGTGGCGAGGAAGCTTGAAAGAGTGAAGCAGAAACATTATATAGCGACAGAATGGCCTATAAAGAGCCAGGGGAAGTCACTGAAGTGTGACAGACTGTGGTATTAGGCGACGGCTATGTATTAAAGGCTGATTTAAAGGTAAGGAGAGGAGCTAAATAGCGACGAAAAAGCGTTACAGGGCAGAAGAGCATTAAATGTCTATGAATAGGCGCTAAAAGGCGACGTAGATACGTTTAACAGCGACAGAAAAGCATTTCGATTCGATAGGGTGGTACTAAAAGACGACAGGGAGCTATTAAAAGACAATGCAATAAAGTAAAAGACAATGCAATAAAAGGCGAAATTGAGACGTAAAAGTGTGACGGATATGGGTTAAAGTGCGACGGAGAGACCTTGCATTGTAACGAAGAGGCGTTAAAAGGCGATGCATGAAGGTCGACAGAAAGAGCAATGAAGATATAGAGGCACTAAACGACGACGACGAGAAAGCGTCCAAGGGCATATTTTTGGTCACTTGATCTTGTACTTGACCTTTCCACCTCGAGGATGTACTCAAATTAGTAAAATAATACCAACACATGGGAAAGAGGTATTACACTACTTAGTCCTAAGGTTATTTGTTAAAAAATATGTTTTGACCTTTTGAATTCGGATTTTCCGGGCAAAATCCCACGAAGAAGAGGATCCTAGCTGTTTTTTTAGTAAAAATAATATTTCCGTTTTCATGATCATGAAATTGACATGTTGACCTTGAAAATGACCTTGAATCAAAGAATATTATAATAAATATAATCTCTAGTGAAAATTACACGAAAAAGAGGTATATTACACTTGTTCCTACCTTTATTTTAAATCATATTCGACCTTGAAATTTACCTTTGAATTCACCCCCCCCCCCCACCCCTGGCGCACATTGTTCAAGGATGACACGATGTCATCCGGCAGTTTTTGAGTATACATATACCCTTACCATCAATAATCAAGGATTTATACGCCAAAAAAAAGGTTAAAATAGGCGTTTATCTGCTAAAGATATGTAAATGAGGAATCCATTGCTTTTTACCCGGCACGGCGCGTGGCTGACATCTCTCTTGTTTTAGTGTATTTTCCTTGACAGACATTTACTTTTAATGTATCCCAGAATGCACTCTGATTGAGACAAGCATGGTAATTGGTCATTTGGCGTCAAAACAGTCGTTCTGTAAGCAATACCGTAGCAATAACGACCAATCCGAAGTCAGTACAGCGGCATAACAACCAATCAGGAATTCTGATTGTGACGTTTATGATCCCTTAAATTTCAGCCAAGTAAACATAAGACGCTGAAAAAATGCTGGTTCAACGTTGGCCCAGCGTCGTAGACGGTTGGCTAACCATTGCTAACAATAAACCAGCAATGGACCAATATTTTGAAAAAAGTCAACTCCGGCGATGAAAAAACAAACAAGATAAAAGCATAGCTGGAGCAATGATATTTAAACTCCCTAAAATAAACTTTTTTTTCGCCAAAATAACGTATTTATAGAAAATGAAAGGGAGGTTAGGCCAACTTTGTGCACATATAGGTTCAACTGGGCCAGGAGAACAATCAAAAACTAGAAATAGGAACCCAACGAGACATGCCGATCAAACACGATACATCCCCGAGTGTTTGGTTTAATGCTGGGCCAGCGTCGGAGATGGTAGGCCAACATTAAACCAGCATTATGTGGATGCATGTTTGCTTGGTTGTTTCTATGACTGTTTAACATTCAAAGCGTTGAGTTATAGGCCTATAACAAAAATCACCCACTTGAATGAGTGTATTTGACCATTTTCGCGCTCGATTCGGCAAACATTAAATCAACATCGGGTCAACATCGCGTGTCTGCTGGGATCGGACCTTTGAACAGTTTGAAGCTATGTGATATGTAGGATGGTTCTTACCTTCCACGGTGTACTATTATAAAGTAGGTGTGGAGCAGACAGCACAGTGAGCTGATTTAGGTCCTGCTGCTGCTCGTATTCTATTATACATCCATTCCCAGGGCCGTTTTATAAGCGGATTTTCTTCCTGTCCTTCACAAATACAGAGCACCACACGTTAAGCTAATACTGGGATAACCCTGCAAGCTACAATCACGTCTAGAATTTTTTTCAACCTTTTTATTTGTCCTCCGAATATGTAAATTTGAAGGGGAAAATGGCATTGAATTGTCCTGCATTCAAAAATGTACAATACAAGACAATGTTGATCCACTGCCTACAACGCTTGACAAACATCAAACCAGCATTGGGAGAGTATATTTTTTGGTAGACGTAGACTCTTATTGCTGCTGCGTTTTCAGTGTATTTACCTAACGCTTCTGCCTGTGTCCACTTACCATCCACGAGCGACTACGTGTAGTCCACCTTCATACACATGAATACTCTCATTCAGCTGTGGGATTCGTTTTACAGAACTCAGTGATTGTAACACACAAGGTACAGTTTACAACCCAAAGGTGATGAAACAACACATAATGACGTTACCCGCCACACATAGGAGTCGAGCCCGTATCTCAAGTCGAGCCCGTGGTCAAGGCGTTATCTACCTCGTCCACTGACTGGTGTGTGTCAGTGTTTGGTGTAGAATGCTCTAGGCTTCTGTGATGCTGACGCTGCCAGCCTCTGTAGCCCCCCCCCCCCCTCTAGTCATGTGATTATCAGTTTCCCGTCTCACCCAGCATACACGACAAACTGACCCAATGTTGGGGTAACCCTTCAAGCCCTCACGATGCATTAAAGCATCATTTTATATTCATGAAAACAGACTGAATTTTCCTACAACCAAGGTTTTTAGACCGGAAATTTCCATGAAACTGGTTTACAAATACATGGCAATTTTCTTTAATTTCTCACCACATCGCATCATCTTCATCCACTACAAGCCGAGAATTGCGACAGCAATTCGCGGCTTGTAGTGGATGAAGATGATTGTGTAACGTCAGGCTTGAAAGGGTTAATGATGGGGCAGCGCCGTAGACAATGGGCCAACATTAATCCAGAATTGGGTCAAAGTATGGTGTTTTGCGGGTCATAGACGTTTCTGCGTCTTTTCTGCGTCTTTTAACCATCTGAGGCTTTAACTCTTATATCTATGACAGAGACATGCTGTGATCACTTTGTCCTACTCATAATATCACGAGCTACATGTATATGATGCACTGTTAATCCCTATACGGCTAAGCATGACTATGGTTGTTTTACCATGTTCAACATGTTTTATTAGAACGTCAAATCATGTTTTCGGGAATAAAATGAATGTTAAAACATCAAGATTTGTAAATACCTGGTATATTATATTAACCGTAGGATTCAAATCAAGCGAAAATAGCTAACTAAGACATGATGATTTCAAATTGAAAAAAGGCCTTTTGGTCTCCATGGTTTATACAAAATATTTCAGCGTTGTAAGGCTTAAAGGTATAGTCAACTGTTAAAATTCACAGGACATGGCTCCCCCAAAATGCAATAGTGCCCGTGGGTAGGCCTAGGTCCATTATCATAATAATACTAAATAGAAACGGAGTTCCCGAACACTGAGGCCCGGCCTTAGGTTGTATGAGTGCTATAGACAAAAAATGTTTTGTAAAGATAACTGTATTGATCTTCCTCATGGGCAAGAATCCTAAATATCCAGGATATAATTAAGGAAAGGACCAAGGAGCTAGAGAAGTTAAAATATATATCTTCAACGTTTATTCAATCCACCACCATCGCTGGTTCTGGCTGACATCCATTCGATACTTGCCAGTGAATCGTGCTGTGCGATGTACACGATGTAGACCTACCCACCCAATTTCTATATAATGGTGGGCCAGAGTTACTGCTGGTTCAATGCTGGTTCAATGCCGGTCAATTGTATACGACGCTGACTCAACACCACTCCAACACTGACTGAACGCATGATTCTTCTACACCAGCGTCTTGGATGGCTAACAAATGCTGCTTCAATGTTGATCCAACGTGTCTGACGATGGCCCAATAACAATCCATCATGCTGTATGCATAGGGTACTTTTGCGACAGTTGCTAAAGGGGTGACAATTTCATCCCCCGTGATCAGAAAAGCCACTACCCAGATACATAGGCCCAATTGTAAAATAATGTTGGGCCACCGTCTGTGACGCTGGGCCAACATTATTCCAACCAAAACCCATGAAGCTCTAATTACAGACCTAACCAGAAATATAATCGTGAATATTATTATTTCTGAACAATTGTTAAATACAAAAGTACTTAACCTAAGGATCTGAAACGTTATGTTGGACATGTTCATAAGGACTGGTGTACAGAAATGTCAACCGTCATCCCACACACATCATCCCTCCTTCCTCTAAATAGGACACAAACTCAGGCAAAATAAGACTCACCCAACGGTGTATATATGCATCTCATACCTGACGCCACATTAAGAGCGAGTTCTCAAAACATAGCAAGTCCATATATACTTCAGCGAAACAGCTGACCCCACAAATGTATTGACAGGACAGCTTTCCCTCAACCATTGTACACTCCGCCAATGTTGGTTTAATGTTGAGCCACCGTCGCAGACGTTAGTCTATCATTAAAAAAGCGTTGGGTGAGTGTATCGTTGTAGTGGTATCCATAGCATTGTGATCAGGTTGAAGTACTCAGCTGAATCAACCTGTGCTGTACTGTACATACTGAAGGCTTACATGAACACGTGTCCAACGCATGCAGTTCAGAACATGACTTGAATCTTCGAGGTTTAAAATTGTCAATCACAAATGAGTACATATAAAATATTTATTAATGTATGAATAGTCAGCAACTGTGAAAAATGCATTTTTCATAGAACATTATTACATACCGAAAAAAAGAAAATAAAGATTGAAATAATGAATGAATGAATGAATGAATGAATGAATGAATGAATAAATGAATGAATGAATGAATGAATGAATGAATGAATGGATGAATGAATGAATGAATGAATGAATGAATGAATGAATGAATGAATAAATGAACGAATGAACGAATGAATGAATGAATGGATGAATAAATGAATGAATGAATGAATGAATGAATGAATGAATGAATGAATGAATGAATGAAAGAATGAATGAATGAATGAATGAATAAATGAATAAATGTAATAATTATTGAATGGGTGAGTGCATCAATTATTAAGACTATCATTTAATTAATAATGAGCGAGCAGGAAAGTGAATGAAATATACTGTTTGTAAATAGGCACCCAAAAGCTACCTCTAAATGCTCTACATTAGACAATTGTAATTTTCACTCACTTTACAAGCTAGGTCACTGTGTTTTTATTTTTGGGCGACCAAAGAAAAAAACATTGGACACATTTCTGTAAAAGGTAATGAGGGCGACGGAATAATAAAAAAAAAACTGTTGATCTATGTTAGATAAAGTTGATGAAAGCGACCAAAAAAACAAGCAATAAATATAGCTGGAGAAATGTCTTTTTATCTCTTTAAATAAACATGTTTTTTTTCGAAATGTGTTTTTTATCTCCCGAAATTAACAGTTTTCTTCAGAAATCGGTAATAATCCAATGAGCGCGCATACATATATTTTTGGGGTATTGAGCGGCCTAAATCAAATGCGCGCGCTCATCTAAAACAGAGAAAAACATAGCCGCTTTAAGATAATGGAGTTACCTCTGTCAATGACAGATTGTTTACCTTGGTAGAGGTCACGGTGACCCATCTCACGTATTGACGTATTTTGTCACGTACCGTGTGCTCATACTGATGACGACATACAATCTGCATATGATGTCACTTACGTAACGCTTGTCATTGCCGACTGTATGGGATCGATCAGAGAAATACGACCCTTACTGCAGTCTTCAACTGAGGTAGCAATGGTCAAAGAATAATTAATTGATGGCAAACCAGGGCGGGTAAACACAAAAATGTTCAATAATTGTAAAATTGTTACTGAAAAATGTGATAATTGTATAATTGTTACTGAAAAAAATTTCTGGGAAAAATATTGAAAAAATATTTTGAGATTATGAAAGACAAAAGATATAACATCGGTGGAGTGAGTGAGTGAGTGAGTGAGTGAGTGAGTGAGTGAGTGAGTGAGTGAGTGAGTGAGTGAGTGAGTGAGTGAGTGAGTGAGTGAGTGAGTGAGTGAGTGAGTGAGTGAGTGAGTGAGTGAGTGAGTGAGTGAGTGAGTGAGTGAGTGAGTGAGTGAGTGAGTGAGTGAGTGAGTGAGTGAGTGAGTGAGTGAGTGAGTGAGTGAGTGAGTGAGTGAATGAGTGAGTAAATAAATGAATGAATGAATGAATGAATGAATGAATGAATGAATAAAAGAATGAATGAATGTATGAATGAATGAATGAATGAATGAATGAATGAATGAATGAATGAATGAATGAATGAATGAATGAAAGAATGAATGAATGAATGAATGAATGAATGAATGAATAAATGATTAAAAAAATAAAAAAAATGAATGAATGAATGAATGAATGAATGAATGAATGAATAAATGAATGAATGAATGAATGAATGAATGAATGAATACCTGAATGAATGAATGAATGAATAAATGAATAAATGAATGAATGATGAATGAATGAATGAATGAATGAATGAATGAATGAATGAATGAATAAATGAATGAATGGATGAATGAATGAATAATAATTTATAGGCCCTATCACGTTTTGTCGAGAAAGACGACATTGAGGATGATAACACACAGTGTAAACTGTCCATGGGAGGATAATACGCCCTTAACATGCTGCAGAGACACAAAAGTCTGATCGGATCATTGATTACACGACGCCTGCATTCAATTATAGCGTGATGCTTGCCCATAGTCTGCGATAGGGGCCCACCATTAGGCCATTATTTGGCCAACTCATCGTGGTTTGCCATTGCGTGATCAATCAGCTCAGAGTTTTTTATGATGAATCGAGCAAATAATCAAACTCACTAAAAACATGTCAGTCTGCGACGCAACTCTTATGCTGGGTAGACGCTGGGCCACCGCATAAAGCATTAGCCCATCATTAAAATAACCTTTTGGACAAAAGACAAATTTCCTGCTTATAACGAGGCAAGCACAGATAAATGGCAAAACAATTTCGGATTCCACTGATGCATTACATTTTCAAGTCAAACAAATCACGCATTAAATCTATTTTTACGGCGCTGTTTTCATTCTCGACGTCTATGTTCAGTTTTAAACGATTTAAAAAAACGCTTAATATTTAAACAAATTAGTTATGAAGAGTGTAAGCTCATTATGTTCACCTTGAGCATGTGGAGATCGGATTATTTTGATAACCCGATTTCATTAAATACCCAAGTATCTAGACAGAGAGTACAGACAGAAATCAAGAGACAAAATTAACACTCTGAAAGTCTTTATTTTAATGCAATATATCATTTTTGGAATGTGTTTTTTTAAATATGCCTTTTATTCTACCGACTGGCCCAACATTAAAATATTTTTTTTTCTGGGATAGCACAGGAAGACAAGATTGCGTGCACGATGAATTTCATGTGGGGTGAAATAATAAAGAAATATGTCAGATAAATCAACTATTGAATCAATAAATATTCATGTCACATCTGTTATAAAAAGTGTTATTGCGTCACGCGATGGGTATGTTTTTCATTGAATCCATTGACACCATGAAATCTATGATGGATTCTTTTCTAGATCACACAAAGTATATCAAACTAACCTTGAATATCGCCTTACAGCGAAGAATTGAGTGTCGTCTGCGCCACTAAATTTGCGTGGCACAGACTACATGATCCCAAACAATCTAAAGAGTCGTTCTGAAATTATTTACAATTTATATAGATTTAAGATACAGGCGACACACTACTAATTTCGAGTAGAATAGAAGAGACCCGTGCTAAGGTATGACGTTCGCTCTGCTACCACAGGGGCCACCTTTTTATAGGCCTACATATAAGTATAGATATATAAGTTATATAATTATGTAATAGAAATTATAAAATGATAATTTAAAACGATTAATCCCTTGAATTCATATATCCAGGCCTTTATATTGAAAAAGTATTTTACACAAGAGAACGACACGATTTTAATTTTAAAATTTAATTATAATAAATGTATCGGAGTTGTTTCCAATCAGATATGTTAACTCAGCATACAGACGCATGCCAGTCAGGTTTAGTCAATCGTCAACGCGGTAAAATATTTAGATTTTTTTTTATAAAGATGACGTTATATATTGCTACTATTGTTAATAAGTCGTTAGTCGCAAAATGTCAAATATCAGATAGGCCTGTCACTGTTTAGTTTAAAAATAAACAGCTACTGCGTGGTGTTTGTCTTTGTCTGAATGTTCATTGAACGGATAACAATAATTGTTTGGAAAACCGCCGGCCTGGCGTCAAAGGATGACATATATTGAAATAATGACAACAATATATCATCCTAGAATGGTGCGTGTAGGGTTTAGTGACATAGTGGAGTATTGTGTGATCGTTATGGCGTGTTAAATCACACCTTTACATTATCATGTCTCCCTTTTGTACACATAGGGGGAGACGTATAGGTTAAAGCCCGAGGAACTACATTCTTAGCTGTGGAAAAGGCCGTGGACAAGGCTATTTCTACAGCTAAGAATGTAGAGCTCCGAGGGTTTTAACTGACTTAAAACACATCCGACCTTAATGAGGATCCCTCATATTAAACAGCAGGGTCACACCTGACTGATTAAAGAGCCATAAGCCTGCCATGGTAATTGGTCTGTACTTGATCAACAATAAATCTCCATTCCCAGGTTAGAATGTAGTGGTCGGACAAAGAAAATAATGTAATGGTGAGTTTTAAATGTTTGTTTACCTCTGTGCTGTCCGCTCTGCCTGTCTGAGTGTGTGTGCCTGTGTTTCTTTTTTTTTTGTTCTGTTCATTTCTGTTCAGCACTTTCTATCCTCCAGGCGGTCAAACACGAGACGTTCACCCAATGCTGGGTTAATGTAGGCCAACCGTCTAAGACGCTGAGCCAACATTAGCCCAGTATTGGGTTACTTTGTCATGGTGGGCGCCACGCTGAATGTGGGCCAGCGTCACAGACGACGTGCTAAGCCACAGACGATGGGCCAACATACCGGCGATGTGTCGGTGACCTGACCCTTTCACCACCGTTTAAATTAGATAGTTAAAATACATTACACTAAACAAAAAAAGAACGCAACCCCACTTTATGGATATACCGTTCAAAATATGTCATATTCTTCAAGAAACTGAAATACACCACTGATTACTTAGTTATTGAAAATGAGTATCTGCCAGTTTTTTTGACATGGGTCATCCACAGTAGTGCATATGACCCGCTTTAATGTTGTGCCAGCATTGCAGACAATGTGCCAACAATATATCAACATTACTTCAATGTCTTGTGTTTGCGGGGTTAGCCAGCTACACACTGACAAACCAGCGTCCCGCTAGATAGACCATAACTGACCACTTGCGGCTGATGATGGCGCATGCGCAAGACATGCCACACGCGGCCGCAGCGACAATGCGATAACTTACTAAGCTGCGACTTTTTGAGACGTCGCACAGCAGTGATTTTACAAAAGCATCAAGGCCCGGAATCACAGTATTTATAAAAGTTCCTGTTGGCTGTTGAGTCTATTGTACTGATCCAGCTTTAAAAAAACATTGGCTAATCTACTCTCGTCACTGTAAAGTTTCATTTCAATCCAGAATCCCGAGCAGAAACTCACGCCAAACTGTCCCCAAATTTCGGCAAACAGCAGTAATAGCCTACCTTCAGCATGTTCAGTAAGCAGTTGCCACTGTTTGACCTTGGATGGCACCATAGTTGCGCTGTAACATCGGTTGACTGATCAGTCAGCATGGTCACCCCTCGTAGTTTGTAACAGCGTGTATTGCTATCATCAAAGACGACGGGAATATAGATGCGCAAAAACATTCGCTAAACACTTATTTGTGTTGCAAATAACATAAAATATTCACAATTTGCGAATTTTACGAGCGCCAGCGGGGCCCCTAGATTTCTGCAAAAAGGGTTGAGCCACCCGTTCCGTCATTCATTGACGTTTGATGGGCTGCTAACTATTGTCTTGAGGTGATCCCTATATTGCTGGCCCGTGATCAAACCAACATTGGGCCAATGTCACATGTTTTATAGACCGGTAAACGTTGATTCAATGCTGGGCTAATGTTGGCCCACTGTCCATGATGCTGAGCCAACATTAGCCCAGTATTGGGTTACCGTGTCGTGTTTGGCGCCACGCTGGATGTGAGCAAGCATCACAGACAGTGGGCCAACAATAACCCTTTGGTTCAAAGCATCATGCCAGTACCAACAGCAAGCCGGTACCGCCAGCATGAAGTACTGACTAGGGCTGAATAGATACTGATCAACACAAGCAACGCTGGCCTAACATTTAACAGACATCGGGTCGATGTCAGCTTGTACTCGCCGCCAGCAGTAAGCACTACCAGACCAGCGTGATATTGAACGCAGCTCCCAGCAAACAGGAGGCGCTGAACGAATGTTGGTAAGATGCTGGGCCACTGTCGCAAACGGTGAGCCAGCATTGAACCAGCACTGGGTCAGCGTTGTGTTTGCTGGGAATGTTGACAAGCCACATTGTGTGTCTTCCAAAACAGAATAATAAATGCCGCCTAATACATAGTCTCCACTGTACACAGGAGCCATTTTAATCAATTACAGAAGCCTTTGACTCTACATATCTTAGATATCAACCTTTATGGTTATGCTGCTGGAAGGGAGACAACTCCATTTTTTTATTACAAAAAACTAAACCCTTCTAGTTTGTCTTTGTCTGACCACTACATTCTAAGCCGAGAATGGAAGAATGGAAAGTTATTGTTGCACAAGTACAGATCAATTATAATGGTAGGCCTATTGTATTATAATCAATCAGGTGTAACTGAGCTGTTGCTTATGAGGGATCCTCATTATGGTCCTCGGGCTTTATCGTATACATACAGGACAATGAAGTCTTTCTCCATGTAGGGTCTGTTACAATCAGAGTGCTGTAAGTATGGTCGTTATTGTGTGTTAACGGACACTAAATTCAAATTCCTGAAACAACAGGAGCAACTGAAACGGACACTATAGGCACACTCCATGTAAGGTCTGTTACAGTCACAGTGCTGTATATCTGGTCGTTATGGTGTGATAATTGACAATACAGTCTCACTCCCTGCAGGGTATGGTACAGCTAGTTAGCTGTAGTATGGCTGTTATGGTGTAATAAACTAGAATGCATTCTCACTCCATGTAGGGTATGTTACAGCTAGAGAGCTATTGTATGGTTGTTATGGTGTAATAAACTAGAATGCATGCTCACTCCATGTAAGGTATTTTACACTTACAGTCTGAGTGCTGTAGTATGGTCGTTATAGTGTGATAACTGACAATAAAGTCTCACTCCCCGTAGGGTCTGTTACCTGGTTACGGTCATAGTGCTGTGGTATTTCGTTATGGTGTGATAACTGACAATGACATCACACTCTATGTAAGGCCTGTTACAGTCATAGTGATGTGGTATTTTCGTTATGGTGTGATAACTGATAATAAAGTATCACTCCCCGTAGGGCCTGTTACAGTCAGAGTGCTGTGGTATTTTCGTTATGGTGTGATAACTGACAATGACATAACCCTCTATGTAAGGCCTGTTACGGTCAGAGTGCTGCGGTATTTTCGTTATGGTGTGATAACTGACAATGACATCACACTCTATGTAAGGCCTGTTACAGTCATAGTGCTGTGGTATTTTCGTTATGGTGTGATAACTGACAATGACATAACACTCTATGTAAGGCCTGTTACGGTCAAAGTGCTGTGGTATTTTCGTTACGGTGTGATAACTGACAATGACATCACACTCTATGTAAGGCCTGTTACAATCATAGTGCTGTGGTATTTTCGTTATGGTGTGATAACTGACAATGACATAACACTCTATGTAAGGCCCGTTACAGTCAGAGTGATGTGGTATTTCCGTTATGGTGTGATAACTGACAATGACATCACACTCTATGTAAGGCCTGTTACAGTCATAGTGCTGTGGTATTTTTCTTTTAGTGTGATAACTCACAAAGACATCACACTCTATGTAAGCCCTGTTACAGTAAGAGTGCTGTGGTATTTTTGTTTTGGTGTGATAACTGACAATGACATCACACTCTATGTAAGGCCTGTTACAGTCATAGTGCTGTGGTATTTTTGTTATGGTGTGATAACTGACAATGACATTACACTCCATGTAAGGCTTGTTACAGTCAGAATGCTGTGGTATTTTGTGTGATGTATGCCTGGGGCTGTTTCCAAAAACATAGAACTTCGCAGCACCCCCCCCCCCCCTGCGACATAGGTTTCATGTTTTTTTCTTATACCTGGATATATAAGCTTTAAATTTCAGAACTGTGACCAAAAATTACAGTGGCCAAAATATGTCTTTTGACCCTTTTAACACCACAGCATCAATAATTACTTTTTACAATTAATATGCGAAAATCGTCTCGCAAAAAAATTCAGAACACAAAAATCGTTTGAAAAATCGACCAATATATCTACGATAGCTGTGTAGATGATGCAAAATCGAAACAAAAATAAACAGAAAATTTGAAATATACAAATAAAGCATTTTAATAAAATTTTATTTTAAAAAATGACACATTTAAAACTTTGATTTGCTTTAGTTATACTGAACTTGAGAAGGAGTTATTTAGATCGTATCTATTATTTTATCGTTTGCAAATATATACATTTATTTTTAGAACGATAAACCAAACATAGGGGTATATAATGTAATCAATTTACAGTATTTTTATGCAGTACCGGAATGATTTTTATGATTTTTTTGTCCATTTTACTTTCTTCGCCATATCATATTTTAATATAGTAGGTTTATGCTTAAATGGAAGATAAATAACAATTATAAGTATTTATACCCAGATAGTGAATTTTGACACAAAAATAAACATTTATAACACTTTTTTTGTAGTAATATGACATAATATACTTGTGAGCCAACTGGATTCTATTCAAAGTCTGATTAGTCATCAGAATCCTGGATCACATGTGTTGCATCAACTTCTATCGCGTTATCACATGGAGATTTACACCCACAGACACTGGTACAGTTCAGGCTATTACAACAGCATGTACATCTTTTATCTTTGCGACTTTTGTACTTACAGCTAAGACACTCCAGAACAAGTTTGAGGGCAGGTGTGTTATTCATCTAGTCTAAGGAAATACTGTTGTATATTTAAGAAACAGGTTTTGATTGACTTGCAAATTTTACCAAACCAGTAGGCTTGTATTGTGGGAAATCACGTAGCCTATATATCCGCATGCATTGTTTGTTTTTTCGTTGAGATCTAATACAACCGCAGAAGCTTGAATCTAACTTGATAATGTGGTTAACTTGAATAAAATTAGGATGCAGAACTATGACTGCTCTTCGTGTACTTATGTTTCAAAGAAATGCTGAGGGTGTATTGTAGTTATCCTCATCCATACATAATATCGCTAGAAGCTGGGACGGAAATTCATGCCTCATATGTTAATAATTTATATGATCCAAGGTGAATAAAAATTGGTACTGACAGCATTGATACTTTAATGCAAGACTGTATTTGGGGAATACTCAAAATTCTTGTAATCTATGTGTGGCATTGCTTCGTCTTTTTGTTCATCTACTTCTCGTCTTCAGGTAACGCCAAGAACAGTACCACAATTATCAGGTAAATGTGTTTGGTGACAGTTTGTTCAAAACAAATCTTGTTTCACCAGATAATAATATTATGTGTACTTAGTAAGTACTAATTATGAATGGGTATAGCTTATTGTGGTGCTTTAAAAACAAGTTTGAGGGCAGGTGTGTTATTCATCTAGTCTAAGGAAATACTGTTGTATATTTAAGAAACAGGTTTTGATTGACTTGCAAATTTTACCAAACCAGTAGGCTTGTATTGTGGGAAATCACGTAGCCTATATATCCGCATGCATTGTTTGTTTTTTCGTTGAGATCTAATACAACCGCAGAAGCTTGAATCTAACTTGATAATGTGGTTAACTTGAATAAAATTAGGATGCAGAACTATGACTCCTCTTCGTGTACTTATGTTTCAAAGAAATGCTGAGGGTGTATTGTAGTTATCCTCATCCATACATAATATCGCTAGAAGCTGGGACGGAAATTCATGCCTCATATGTTAATAATTTATATGATCCAAGGTGAATAAAAATTGGTACTGACAGCATTGATACTTTAATGCAAGACTGTATTTGGGGAATACTCAAAATTCTTGTAATCTATGTGTGGCATTGCTTCGTCTTTTTGTTCATCTACTTCTCGTCTTCAGGTAACGCCAAGAACAGTACCACAATTATCAGGTAAATGTGTTTGGTGACAGTTTGTTCAAAACAAATCTTGTTTCACCAGATAATAATATTATGTGTACTTAGTAAGTACTAATTATGAATGGGTATAGCTTATTGTTGTGCTTTAAAAATAATGGCTGGGGATAGTTGAACATGCCATCCATAGTGAATATACATATGACATATGCTGATGCTACAACATCATCTTCTTTAAAACACCAATAAGTAGACCTATAATTAGCCAGAGCCACTTCTACTTCTAGAAGTATATTAATAAAGCTACGACAATGCCTAAATCGTGGAATTGTTGAATTGAACCTTCGGTCGTTCATTAGTCAGAGTTGGTGAAGCTCATGATGTTTGACTTGTTGCCTTTTCTCAAAAGAATAAACATAGTCTTCCTTGTGTCAAACATAATAATTAACATTCCTGCTGTGATGTAAGCTTGGTGTGAATTTGCTGCGTTATATCAGAACAATTTTAGAATCATAATCACTAAAATTATGTAGTTTAAACAAAAAATGATAGACACCAACTGAGGAAGTAAACCTCTAAAATACATCCTTGCAAATTATTTATGTAGCTTTTGCTGGAGGGAGTGCATCTTCAGGTTTTATGACATATATCAGGCCTTTCAGACAATGTGCTAACTTAACATTTTGCTGTTTATTTTACCTTTGTGTAAATTACACCTTCCGGCTTTGTAATAAAGATAGCAGCTTCAAATTATAATAAATAATCTTTTTTTTTTAATTATAACATTATGTTTGTATAATAACATATCGTATCCCCGCGCATTAACGTGCATGCACTTATATATGAAGATGCACTTTTTTCGAAATTAAGTGCATGCACTTATATTCGAACATAAAAACAAATTTTAAATTTCTTCAAATTCTTCGATATCGTAATTATTTGATTTATTCCAATCTAAAGTGAACTGAGCTAACGGTAGAATCACTGACTGTTACTTTGAAGTTAACTTGTGAGAGTGACTCCAGGCACTAAGTGTTGACATCACCTGAGCTGTCATATCACACCTCATTTGTCCACGCTTTTCAGCTATCACACCCATGCTCAATCGCTTTGATGCCTTGAACTGTCGGCGCCTGTCTATATTATGGAGCATTTTCGCCTAATATCCACCCTTTAATAAATAAAAAGAATAACGTAGTTTGTGTTTACGATCAACACGACAATTGAAAACAATTATGGACATACTAGTAATGATTGCTTTCAATCAACACATAACGATATTATTCTCACCTGCAGTATATGAGTTACACAATGGTACGTGTAGTAATTTTCGAATATAAGTGCATGACGTAGTATTCGAATATAGGTGCATGCACTTATAAACGAACAAGAATATTTTTCGAGACATGCCTAAGCAGTCGATTTTCACTTATAAGTGCATGCACGTTTATGCGCGGGGACACGGTACTTAAAAAAAATAATATTTCATTCTTTAATGCACTTAACGGCACAAATTCAATTCAATATCCTTTCAATTCAATTACTTACATAGGGCCTAACGCCTCGCAGGAACGAGCTCGGAGGTGCGGTAATCCCTAACAGTGTTCATGTCAGTGCTTATGGTTTTTTTCCTTCAAATGTTTTTTTTAATATCGTTTCAATTCAATTACTTACATAGGGCCTACCGCCTCGCAGGAACGAGCTCGGAGGTGCGGTAATCCCTATCAGTGTTTTTTTTTCTTCAAATAACTAACAGCAGTAAATGATATGTATTAGGAAGGTTTCTAAGGTTTATATTAAGGTATATTATGAAGAAATTAATGTTCATTTACAGGGAAATGCGACGAAAAATATTTTCATTTTGGCGGCCATTTTGGATTTTCTGGAAAAGCAGAGCCAAAATTAAAAGGTTTAACGACTAAATTTCATCATTTTCCCCTAGAGAAACTGTGTACCAGACAGACAGACAGACAGACAGACATTTTCTTGACAGAAAAGAAAAGTCATTACAGACTTATTTGTCATAGAAATGAAAGAGATATATGTACATGTATATTACAAAATTGTTAATTTGTTAAAATCATATGACAAAATGCATGGTATGACATACACAGCTAAAATCATGTTAAGTGGCATTGCCAAAATAAAAACTGGGTACTTCGATAATATAAATGACTACTACTAAAAATGAATTAAAAGGCATTGCCAAGATAACATAGAGGTCTATCATTTTGTTTCCCGCACCAAAACCAGAGATAAAATAGCTACTATATATGACATACTAATTATATATAGCAGCAAAAAAAGACACTCTGGAAAGCGTAGAAACATAAAAAATATACAAGTGCATAATTATGCTACAGTAACTGGAGTATGCAATAAGACAATGGTAAAAATTATACCGTATTTTTTAAAATTAAATATAATATCATGCAAGTACAATAAATGTGGCATAAACAGGTAGCTCCGAGTCATGTGACCATGTAAGCACATGATATTGACTAATGGTGCAAACTTTACGACGTAATAACAGTAGTAATGCCGGTTAAAAATTATTTGTGCAATTCACACAGGACATGGCCCTCGCACAAAAACATTACAGCTTATTTTATTTCACTATATTGTTTATTTCATACTGTTTCAATCATGACCTAGTTAGTACCACATACTCGGAGTTACAAACAAATTTGGTGCTTTTGTCCGCCCAATAAATATAATGCTAAAACATGACGCTAATGAACTATTAAATATCCATTCGGGTATGGTCACAAAACACTTAATATGACACATTTCGGGATTTTTTATTTTGTGTTAATGCTATCAATTTTACTAAGTAATCATATATGTTTAATACATATTCGTATAAAACGGTACCATTAGCGAGAATTCAGCGAAATCAAACTTACAAAAAAATAAAATGAAAATAAATAAATAAAAAATGATCAAAATGAAGTTTTTACAGCTTTTACAAATGTTGTATTTTTATTTACTTTATGGTTGCGCATGTATACATTTGCTTAGCGTACTTTTTCTGAATGTTAGATGAAATTGTATAATTCAGATAAAAAATGATGACTGAATAATATAATTTTTAGTTTAATGACTTTTCTTAGGGTATGGTGATTAAAGTGTCTCAATTATGGTTTTTGGACACCGGAATTTTTGGTTATTCTTTCGAATATTAAAGTTGATATATTTTCCTACAATAACAAACGAAGAAACTTATGTCGCAGGGGGGGTGCATCAAAATCGTGTTTTTAGCAGGCTTTCGCAAATCAGCCCCAGGCCTAATGGTGTGATAACTGACAATAAAGTCGCACTGCATGTAGGATTTGTTATAGTCAAAAAGCAGTTGAACTGCTTTTTGACTATAACAAATTGAACTAAGTCTATGTAGGGTCTGCTCAATATTATTGTAACGAAATCTTGGAATTGTAAGGCTAAACTGATGATAGGGTGGGAGTCGTTGTAATTCTAAAACTATCATAAATATTGTGTTGCCATTCCAAAGAGTATGTACACCAATTATACAGTTTGCGTAGCCGAGCAATATCAATTTTCTGTTACTCTTACGAAGACTTCGTCGCAAAATCCATCAATACCTTTTCCTCGTCATTAGATATCGCACAATATGGAGCTACATACGCCGTAACGGAACATAAAACATATATAATTGGTGCGCACTAACACTTTAACCACCGGTGTCGAATTTATTCGGTTTTTCACTTATTATTACCACATTCAGTGCCGCCTTTTAAACATGCTAAAGCCATAATGTGACACCAATCAGCGCGATTTGAAAAGAGTTGACCTCCATTTGTGAAAACTGCATAATTTTCACTCACTCGAAGTTGTGGATCGCGTCAGCGAGACACAACTTCAAGTGGGTGGAAATTCTAATTAAAAAATTTGGAGGTTAAAGGATTAAATAATTTATTTGAATCATTTCGTGCGTATAAAATAATTTGGTGCGCACCAAATATATTATTTGAACTATTTGGTGCACGCACTAACTGATTTAGTACGCACCAATTTAATACGTTCATTTAAAAAATGTTTGAAATACTCAGTGTACACGATACAGACCCAATTTTGCAGCAATGTTGTACCATCGTCTGCAACGCTTGCCCAACTTTGAACCAGCATTGGGGCAGTGGATCGTGTTCGGTGGGCACGTCGTGTATTTTTACATCTTGTCACGTTCAAAACTGTTCAAAGGCCTGGAGTGTGCAGTGATGTATGTGGTACTGTGCAATATGAAAAACACTTTGAAGTTATTTGACAAGAGTAGGATATAGTCCCGGCTTTGGGCTTCAGCGATATTGCCTGCTTGTGCACAAAGGGATAAAAAGCATTCACTACCTGCTGTCACAATCGATTAAACTAGTATTTTACCGCACGTTGCAGTCGTTATAAAACTCTCTCATATATGTTGACTCAATGCTGGCTAAATGCTGGGCCAGCATCGCATACGGTGGACAAACATTACATTGAACGTTTTGTGTTGCCTTTCATATGTGGATCAGCACAGCCCTGTATAACGTCACGTCAGTATGGCGTAATACGTTTACGTAATAATACATTGTTAATCTGATGCATGATTATTTTATGAAAAGGGTATTTTTAACAGAGACGATCATATATACACTTAGTGGTTTTACTGATCTTACTATGGCAATGCCGCTTAAGTGGATTTTATGTCAAATCATTTAATGTACAGCATGTCATTCTGCTAAAATGTATATAAATACGCTGTTAAACTATTAATAAATACAGTTGACATGCATTTAAATGGATACGAAATGACAGTGGTAATGTTCTCGATGTGTGTTTACCTGATTTTTATGAACCATTTTTGTGCTGCAACCGTATACGTAACCGTATAGCTTGTTCTCATATTTTTTCTTAAAAATGTTTTTCGTCATCTGAAACTGGAAAGCAATCTCAACATTCAGATGAAACATGTTACTCTGCAGTGCAAGGATTATTGTCGTAATTATATTCTATTTTACATTTGTGAAACGGATGAATGAATGCATGAATACATGAATGAATGATTGAATGAATGAATTATTGAATGAATGAAT
>OZ024913.1:71464380-71594380 GCA_964017125.1 Flabesymbios commensalis | reverse complement strand
TCATCGCAACCATAAAGCTAGTTTCTTATCTCTTATTCCCAGCTCCTTTTTCGATAAGGAATTATTAAAAAATTACTTGTTCTTTATCGGCAACTACAATACAACTGTTACCAACTACTAAGGAATAAGTAACTGTTACTTTTTCTTATTGAATGAGGAATAATTAACTGTTACTTTTTCCCTATTGAATAAGGAATAAGTAACTGTTACTTATTCCTTATTGAAAAAGGAAAAAGTAACTGTTACTTAGTCCTTGTTGAATAAGGAATAAGTAATAGTTATTTATTCCTTATTGAACAAGGAATATGTAATTGTTACTTATTCCTTATTAAATAAGGAACCAGGAATAAAGAAAAAGTAACTGTACTTTACATTTGATGATTAATCTCATCGCCATTAAGATGTTATACAAATCCGGCTTAGCATGTGCACAAAGTTTACTGAAGCTCCTTATGATTTATTTATACTATCAGTATTACAATAAATTACCTTCATTTACAAAAATGGTGCATTGCGCAATACGTTGGCCCCAGCTTTATGTAATGTTGTTCCGCTTTGTACCTGCGCATACCTCATGTTTGGTAAGGATGTAAGCGTGCTTTCACTTGTTAACTAGGTAAATACCAAAGAGTTTTGAATTTTCGTATAGGAATTACGTTTAGACGCAAGATGTATGTGTTTTTCAGTCTTGTTGAGTTTTGTCGGCCAATTTGGACGTTGAACAATTATGTTGGTCATTTTGGATTTTGCCGGATTAATTTGAAATTTTTAATGGTCATTTTGAAATTTTACGGCAATTTAAGATTGTGCCATACTTCAAAAGTATGATCATGAAATACAGCTAGCTAAAATACATATATATTTGATATATTGCGAGATGAAATTTATTTTAAGTATCAAATGCAGTGCCTAAAGGTCAGATAGCGAGCCGACCACACTCACACTGCCCCTGTGTACCACCATGACACCATTCAAAGAATGAATAGGAGTATCATCGACATGTAATATATTAAAATCTGAACCCCTGTTGTCTACAAACCTAACGAGTACAAAAAACTATAAAAGTTAAATACATAAATATAGCATGATGTTAAAGCAGCACCTTGGGATGACATCAATTTTCGTTTTACTTCCGCACTGAAGTAGTGTATCCCACGGATCATGTTTTTATTTTTTTGAGAATTTTTATATTTTTACAAATATTTTAATCAACATTTCTATGAAACCAGAAGTAACCCGAACAAACTAGTTGTATATCTGAAGGACGATTGAATGTTTTCACAGCATTGGACCACATGATGGCATCGGCCCAGCGTTGGGTAGACAATCAGTGCTGCAATTGTGTCCTCCCGTGTCCTGACTATGAGACACCAATTAGCGTCGACTGCTCTGATCTTACCGTCTGATACGTGGGAATATGTGATGGAAAGTGCTGTATATTGCTGACTTGTTTTGTTTACATGGCAATATACGACCTGGAAATACAACTATTTCGCTCTTTTTCGGTGCTTTAAAATAGTTTTTTTGACTTTTTCGTATTTTTAGCTAAGATCAGTAGGCTATATAGCTTCATATAAATTAAATTTTCAAAATTGTCAACATTGAAAATGTCTCATCACAAGGGGTCCCTTTAACAAGATTGGAAGTGTCACAATGGTACAAAAACATGTTTTTAAAATATTTAAATCTTGATGAGTTTTAAACCTCATAAAATGACACAAATGTGTCAAATCACCATGAACATTGTTGATTGCCATTTATATCATGTCAACCCAGGATGGATCCTGAACAACTACATGAATTGCTAAAAAAAATCTTTAATATTTTCAATATGTAATGATCATTGTGTGATTCGATATCTAATGATCATTGTGTGATTCGGATAAAAACTGAAGGAGAAATATATTTCCAAAACATCGCCTAGAATAATAATATGATTATAGATCAATTAGGAAAACAAGAACCTTAGACGTAGGTACACCTATAAAATTAATTATTTTGGCCTAATTGTAGCAAGTGCGCCATCTAACATAAATATTTCACTCTCTAACACTGAGTGCTTGTTTAATGCTTGTTTAATGTTGGGCCACCGTCTACAACGCCCAACATTAAACTAGCACTTAGTGTACAAAGCCTTGTTTGCTGGATGTAATGTGTGGGAGTGATGTGGAGAGTAACGTCCTCCTCGTCTCGCGTAAGTCAGGTTCTAATTACATAAATAACTCCACATGAAGCCGACCTGATTTCACAACACGGCAAAAACATACCCCGCATGAAGCCTACCTAAACATAAATCAAGAGAAAACATTGCCATACTTTCTACATCAAATCAAGAGGTATATGGCAGACAGTTGGAAAGATAACCGGACGGACTGACGGACAGTGTGACGATAATATGCTCTCAGTGAAAATTTAGAAAAAATGAAATTGCCGTATGCCCATTAACAATTATCCTGCCAAGGTAAGTTATTTAAATGTTCAACCACTTGAAGTTGTGTCTCGCTATTGCGACCCACAACTTCAAGTGGCTGAAAATGACTCATATTTGTTTAATTTGAGTATAAAATTTAAAAATATAGATGCTTAGCCACACATACAATTCCCAATATCAATGATTTGGTCGACTAATAAATCAGATCAAAAACGACAATAGTCGAAATAAGCAGGATAATGGTTAACTGAGCCCATTAACCACAGCATATCACTAATACCCAGTTATGCCCTCTAATTTACATTTTGAGATTTGAGTTGATTCAAGTGAATAAAAACATTCTGATGTTATCCAATACCAAACTATAATATAATTGTAGCACATTACATTTTTTATCAATTAATTTTAGTAAACGTATGCTACGTGGTGTATACACGAATAAAGAGTTATAGATAGGTATTCAAACGAAGCGTACACATGTCCGGAGGGTCCTTCTCACGACCATGCCTTGACTTGGCCACCGCTTTGAACGCAAATACGGATTGTCTCGATTCTAAGGTCGGTCCTTTGGTCAATTAGGCGCTGAGGAAGTCCTTTTTTACTAAACTGCATTGACAAGTAAGGTTTTGATCAAGCTTCGTCTTCCTATGTTTAATCTAACTAATTTAAATATTACCTGTGAGAGAGCTTTTAAATGTGTGATGTGATACCTGTACATATCCAGTAGATAGCCCAAGTGATTTGATTACCTTCCAAAAGGAACCGACTGAAAACGTTCAGGTATCACATGACACGTTTAATAGCTCTCTCACAGAGAATTATGCCGTAAATGTATAGGATGAATTATCTCAGTACCGATTGGAGTTCATCTTCATAATATGATGGCCACAGTGACAAATGAGTGAGTCCGCAAAGTCCATGAAATTTGCTTTAATAAAAAATATGAACAATAAAGCATTACTTTTGTCTCAATCTTATTATGTCAACTGGAAAATATGTATTGAAGAAATTTGGAGGAGTCAACTTAAATCATGTACTAAACCTAGTGAATTATCATGATCACGATTAAAATAAAATGGAAGACTTCAATATTATTAAACACTCTCCTTATGTTAAGTTTGATGAATTCATATCTTATTGTACAGAACGAACAAAACATTTCATTATTCTAAGTCTCAATATTCAATCCATACACGCCAAATTTTATCAATTACAGTTATTATAAAATTAATCAAAACAACACTAATTTGAATTTAACGCTATTCGTTTTCAAGAAACATGGTTGTCAGATGGTTCGAAAATCAGTTTATTGCAAATTCCCGGGTATACTTTAATTTCACAATGAAAACAATAGTACAGATTTAAATTTAGATCCTAATGAAAATTATGGTATACTTAAGACCATTTTGACTAAAGCAAAAGGGATCTATTTATCCCACAGGAAAGTTAATTTTATTTTAATTTAATTTAATAAATTTAAGAACCGAAAAATGGAATGGATCACAGTTGGAATTATAAAATGTATTAGGAGGCGTGGCAGTTTGTATATAAAACCCAAAAACACTTCCAGTAACTCGCTTGTTTATGAGCAAAAATTAATAACCTACGCACACTTAGCGTGATCTTGAAAATAGGTGTTTCCATAGCCAAGAAAACTTATTACCAATCTCTTTTTAATAAATACCCATTTAATATAAAAAAAAACACTTTGTCAGCTGTAAATAATATTTTAAGTACAAAAAGGCGTCAAAGCTTAATGATGTTGAGCCAGATTCACATCAAACATTTTTGAAGAGCCCAACTTCTAACTTCTTTTTATTCCAACTAGTAACCGAAGACACAATTATCAAATTTTGTATTAATATTAATTTGCCTTTCAAAGAGGTTTAAAAAATCATAATTATAATACTAGATGATGTACCGATCTGCGAATTTCACGTAAATGCATATGAAACCAATCACCCATCGTCAATAATAACACGCCTTTATATTAAATAAAATAATTACACATAGTATAACTGGTTTCACTCAATACATTAAAAAGATATATGTCAAATCTGACACTCGTACAGTATCAGAACCAACCTTTTGCTGCCATTGGAACTACATTGAATGATATTTTACATTCTTTCGTGCGGAGCCGAAGGGCAGTATCTGTGTAGTTTATAAGGGGGCAGTTGCTGCCTTTTTGGCTTTGCATAATTCTGTTGTTATAACAATCTAGTCTACATTTTTGTTGGGGCCGCTGTTTTTATTCTCATAGTTATATTTGCCATATATAAATCTATGTGTATGTGTGTATGTAATATACGCATACTCATTAATTTCTGTATGTAAATATTGTTATTTTAATCATTGCTTTATTATATGTTTTATAATCAATGACCCTACCTAATTTAAAAAAACATTTCTTTCTTGTGTTAAAATTGACCATAGTGGTAGTGACATATTGTTGTCTTAACTATGGTCTCCTGACTGTTCTTCTGTACATTGCAGTCATGTATTGTGTATAATTTGTTTGGTCAAATCAATTGTTATTCTTCCTATTACATCGTCATTTAGTTGCTAAAAGTGTACAAATATTGTGAATTAAATAACGCTGAGCATAATGTTCTATGTTATATAAGTGGGGTTTTTTGCCCAATTAGTGTCCACACCTCCTATCTTGTTAATAAATATACATGCAGTGCTCTGCTTGGTATTGTGTTGATAAATACACATCCCGTGGTCTCCGCGGTACTGTACTAATGCAGGGGTCAAGGGCTTTAGCCCAAAGCATATTATGCATCTAACACATTGTCATATCCATACTTTTACATATATTATACGTATAGCCTGTAAATCAAAAGCTTTTAAACTTTTAACATTGACGTGGCGGACTGGCGTCTTTATTGTGGAAGCCATGGATATTTGATAGCTGAGTGACATATATCAGTAGCGGATCCAGACACCCCCCTTCAGGCTGAAATACTGAGCCAGCGCACAATATGAAAAAGATAGGTGTCAATCAACTAGTGTATTAGGTCTTGACAGAAATTAATACCCCCGTAAATTGTGAATGCCAAATCCCGATATTTTGTAATCGATGCTGAGGTAATTTGTTAAGGAAGGTAAGTGGGGTCACAACTCCCCCTCCATCTTTCGGATCCGCCACTGTTCATCCGGTATTGGTTCAATGGTGGTCCGCCATCGGACGCTGCATTAGCGTTGAATAACACAGGGTTCGATTATCTGGTCACAGTGCTAGTCTACCGATGACGTCATACCATCTGTACGTGACGTCACTCACGTAACGCTTGTCATCGCCGACTGTATTGAATCGATCATAGAAATACGACCATTACTTGCTGAAAAATAGGCTGAGGTAGCAATCGGGATACCGGGAACAAACGCAGAAGCAACTGTGCGACTGTAGGCTTACAATATTATTGTTTCACAAGGAAGTTAAAATACACCGTATAGAAAAAAAACTATTAAAGCTACAGAATGCTAAAGACAATTTCTCAATTTAAATATTAATTATTTGTTTGAGCTTCAGGTTTCTCAATCATTCAGATTTAAATGACGATGCCATTTTCTATTGTCCGGATAATCAATTAATTAATTATATAATTACCAATTGAGTGAATGAATGAATGAATGAATGAATGAATAAATGAATGAATGAATGAATGAATGAATGAATGAATGAATAAATGAATGAATGAATGAATGAATGAATGAATGAATGAATGAATGAATGAATGAATGAATGAATGAATGGAAATATGTTATACCAATATTCTACATTGGGCCAGACGGACCTCATAAATATAAATCCCCTCTCAGTTGTACCATAGTGTAATCTGGCCATGCAGGTTAATGTGTTTTTAAAATCACGCTATCAGCTATCCACTGCGACATGCGCTTATCATTACCCCACTATTGGGCCAACGCCTCGTGGTTGCCGTTAGGCGATCCATCACGTCTGATATTTTTATGATTGATCAAGCATATAATCAAACTCACTGAAAACAAGTTAGCCTGTGATGTTCAGCTAACGATGGATAGACGGTTGAGCTAATGTAAAACATTGGCCCAACATTTAAGCAAGTTTCGAACAAGTTGTCTGGTTTATCTAGATAAGCACAAATTGCCACACAATTTCGGATTTTACTGAGGCATTACATATTTCTGTCGAACTGATCACGTATTAAAACCCAAACATAATAAATATATTTTTTATCGGAATAAGATATGCAAACGGTGTTCATTCGAGTGCGATATGGGGAAAAAAGAACTCGTTCTATGAATAAGGTGTGAGACTTTAGACGAACATCCTATTCATTGGGCATGTGCTGATGTTAGCGCCCCATGTAAATTCAAGTTTGACCTTTAAATTACACACATGTACATCTTTCGGTAAGGTATCATGGTGACTAAGACATTTATTATAAATTCAAATTGAAAAAACTTTTCGGTCTCCATGGCTAATACAAAAATACCCCAGCGCTCTAAGAGTTAACCCTTAGAGCTATTCAATTTAAATTTTAAGACATTTGAAGTTGTGTCTCGCTACCGCGATCCACAACTTCAAGTGACTGAAAAATTGTGTGATTTGCACCATATAAGTCCCAGCATTTTTCAGTGTTTCAAAATTTAAAGCATATTTTACTTTTAACCACTGACTGTACATGTGCTAAGAAAACACAAAATATCTACTGTAGTTAAAATCAGTGTCCTAAACTGCCGGCGACAATGGCCCAGCATTAAACCAGCACTTAGTGGCCAAGCCTTGTTTGCTGGTTGTATTGTGTGGGCGTGATGTGAGTAACGTCCTCCTCGTCTCGCGTAAGTCAGGTTCTAATTACATAAATAACTCCGCATGAAGCCGACCTGACTCCTCAACACGGCAAAAACATACCCCGCATGAAGCCTACCTAAATATAAATCAGGAGCAATAAGTAAGCATCCTGGTTATCTAAGTAGGCCTATGCGACTGGGATGTTTGGTGTAGCACGTACCGCTGAGAAGTGCAGCACATTTTGTGGTCATTCACCCAAATTTGGTGTCCAACGGTGCAGTAAGATCACATAGTCAGATTACCTATAAACAAAGAACATAACTGGTTACCGTATTTTCACTACACCTAAGAGCACCAGTGTTGGACTGTGCCGTTCGGTGTGGCACCGCTAAGAAGTGAAACACATTTTTAAATTTGAGTGGTCCTACACCCAGTTGGTGAAGCTTGGTGTTGAACCTTCGTGCACCCAAAAAAGCATTGCGCGTTAGCAGAGCGACAAAGTTAACAAATACACCGCACAACGCCAACGCGAGGCACGAATTAGTCAGAAAGCATTTGGCAGGCCCCATATATTCGCTGCACATGCGTTGGGAACACGTTGGATCGGCGCTGTATGCGCTCTCAGTGCCGGCGTTTTTTAAAAAAAATTCTTACCTTAAGCCTCAGTCACACATAGTCGACGCACGACTCACGCACTGAAAATTGAGCATTTTTTGCCAGAGCGTCGTTCGTGCATCGGTCGTGCGTCAGCACTCGTTACTGGTTCGTGGAGGATGCTGCACTAACGCTACGCATATTTTTGTGCAATCGCCAAAGGAAGTCTGGTGTGTTTAAAATACTGAACGCATATGGCCGCATAAATGTACACACCAGAATACCGCCAGCAACATGTAGGGCGCTACAACAACATTATGTCAACGCCAAATACGTTTCCTTTGTATCACATGGCTGCCAGCTGGCGGCGCCGGGCAGTCTCGGGCAACGCGCCTGCTCTGCGCTGCATGAACGCTCGAATGTAACGCTAAGCACAATAGTCCAGTAGCCAGCCTATGGTATCCAGAAATTGTTGGTACTATAAGGTTTTTTGGTGGATTTGTATTGGTTAGATACTGTAGATGTCAGATCCAGCTCTTGCCGGTGTGGCAACTCTGGGGAGAATCCGTGATTTGCATAAATCCAAAATGGCCGCCATCGAAATAGGGTCAAACAGTAAAGTAGAAATAACTTTCGATATAATTCAGTTAAAAGGATGATTTTAGTGTCTACGGAGATGTATTTACACAGGGAATGTCATGCATGCGCTTAAAAAAAAATGTTGTCCTGCTGGGCAGCCATAATTGAAAATGGCCGATATTTCGACCTGTCGAAATAGCCGGCCGGCTGTCGTTTCGAGAAAATTTGTGCTGAAAAAGTTATCTTTGGTGTTCGAACATACTTTGTACAAACAATACATTTCTGAAAATGTGTAATAAATATTTTATTAACAACATCAACTAATGAATACACGCAGCTCCAGCAAAATCTACAAACAAATAAACCTATCTGTGGATAGAACTAATTTGACAGGCATGAGTGATGCATATCTTTCAAATTAATGGCTGCATGTTATTCACTAGTAAATCTTGTTTATTTCTCATGACTAGTCCATCATATTATCATAGTGTGGTATTTTAACCTTTCGACTAGCATAATAGTATAATATATCTTATTTCTATGTAAAAACAAAAAGCGATTGTCAATGACAATTCCATCATTTTAACACTGGTAACAGTGTATTCTCCATTTGAAACAACTCATTTTAGACGATGATGCATTCTCATGATGGCATTCTCTTCATCAAGTAACCAATATTTTTAATATGTAGGCTATATTGACTAGTCCATCATTTCAATAGATGATGGCATTCTCTTCATCTTCACCAACACGATAATGTCCATTAATTTCATCATTTATGTTTATTATGTTTTCTGATGACTTGTCCATCATGTTGTCATAGTGTGATATTTTAACACATAATTGTCACTCTCTTGACTAGTACATCATATTAAAACAATAATGCTATCAGCTCCAATAATTAAATCATTTATCCCCAATGTGTAAAACATAATAGTGACTAGTAAGTATTTAGTAAGTATTTATTTTTCATGACTAGTCATATTACCATAGTGTCACATTTTAAAGAATCATTCAGCTTCAAAACGCGCATGCCTGGGACGGTCAAGTGTAGGCCAACAGTAGCCTATTGAGTACAGATTGACGGCATTAATATAGCCACCGAACTGATTACAAGATACTACTCAAACGAGACATTGATCCAATGCTGTTTTAATGTTAGGCCAACGTCTGCGACGCTGGCCCAACATTGAACCAACATTAGATAAATGTACAATGTTTGAGAGAAAGTCCTCCTGCCCAGCAAACGCAAGACATTTGTATGACATTTATGCAATGTCGGCCCAACGTCTTCGACGTTGGTCCAACATTGCATAAAGTCATACAAATGTTTTGTGTTTACTGGGTGACAATACAAACTTGGGGGTCAAGCAGTTTCCAAATCCCCCAGTAATACAGTCAGTTTGTTTGCAAGTAGGCGACTAAGTAGGGGCAAAAGACAAGGGCTTTGAATTATTAACTCATAGATGTGGCTCAAGTATATATGAACTTGCTGTGATTTGAGAACTTGCTCTTAATGAGGCTTTGGGTATGAAACGCATATTTAGTATTATTATGGAATAGGGCCTTGGCTTACCCACGGGCACTATTGCCTTCTGGGGGACCCTTGTCCCGCGAATTTTGACAGTTGACTACACCTTTAACCTTTTGACTAGAATAATGGTATATCATAGATAATTCTAGGCATTCTTCTAATACTCTGAAGGTCATGTAACATGTGGGGGTCCCAACACCGAAAACAATAATTCACCAGCAGAATATATGTATCTGATGGGATGTTACAAACCGTCTGTCTGCATATATGATGCGATGTTATTATGCAGGTTTGTGTCAAACATGGTATCTGATATTACAGGAGGTCAGTTTCAAAATCAGTGTGTTCCTCTTCGGCATCATTGATAGTTGCACTGTCCCCATGCTTGGCTGTCATCGGATTGTGACACGGATCAAGGAAACCTTCGCACTGACAGTATGGTGTACAGGACAGACTTGTTGTCAAACAACTGCAGTTTGCTTGTGAGCAAGCCTTCCCTGCAGCCTTGCACTGACAACTTACTATTTATTAGGTCAGGAGGTGCTGGCGGTCCACTTGCTGTTACAGGAGGTGGGTTGTCGTTGAGCCACACACAGCCAAACTCAGTAATACAAAGTGATGGGGCATCCTGTTTATCTGCTGCTTTCCACTATAATGCTTGACAATGTGCTCGCAGCATTTGCAGAAGCAGATTTTTATCAGTGGGAGGCAGCGATTTCACAAGGGGTGGTTTACCCTTCTTCTTAGTATAAATCATATACCGTATTCATACTCGATCACTCTGGCTGACCATAAAGAGCAGCAAAAAAGTTCTGTCCAGTCCTAAATAAATCTTCACGGCATTGTGTGGCTGTCTCCTCTCCAACAACATGAACAACAGAGTATAACTCCGGAAATTCACCTTGTTTGCGTTTGTATCGTCACTGACGATACGAATGACCCTCTTGCAATTTCTCACGGCCTCGATCATGTAGCTAATCACCAATACATTTGCCTTATGGTCGTTCAATAAACCTTCATCTTCTCCAACCATTAAAATATGTGAGTCCATTGTACATGTGCAAAGTAAACGGGAGATAAGTCTATTATTAGCTTTGCTTTTCATGATAATGTCTCTGTTTGGAAGAGGAGATGTGAGCGTATGGTTGTATTCAGCAGGAACAGCACCTCCGGCTCTGCGAGATCGCTCATGGTCCTTAGCAGAGACATTGCCGTACCTATAAAAAAATATTTTAGTAGGAATTACCCTGTAGTTCTTTAATCTGCTCGCTATACTTGTGGCTACTGTAGAGATGGTACCACCACACGGCCAGACGATATGATACACTAACTGTCCTCCATCCACGATCACTTTATTTGAAGGACAGGGCGCAATTGAAAAGGTGGCCAGTTTTTTCACAATATTGGCCTTATTACCTTTGCGAATAAAACCAGATTCGTCAATTATAGAGAAGGGGACTGCACAAAGCTCATATTCAAATACTGATACAAGACTTGTGTTTCTGTTCTGACCAACAATTAGGAGACGACTGAAAAGTGCTTCCATGTCATAAATTATTGCATCTCCTACTTTTTTCCCTTTTCATCGTTTCCATTGTTTTAATTTTCCCTGATATTGCTTTATGGAAACCTTCAGGTAAAGAGTTGACGAAATTTCTTGTCATCTCCTCACCGATATTCACTGTGTCAGCGACATTGATGCTGTCATCAGCTACCTTCCTATTCACTATATTAATCAGTTCTAGTGATGGATCAACAAGAGGATTGATGTGTTTTTTAAGCTCATGTAGAATAAGATTTCTATCAGCAGCATCCAGCTTTCTCTTTTTAAATCCCTCCTCTTTGTGTTTAATAGCCAGAGTCAATGTTGCACCTTTACTGTCAGTAGATTCAAACATCAGCTCGAAGGCCTGAGACACATGCTGACACAGAGGATAAGAGAGAACCCAGCATGCAACCTGCTCAGCTGAGAGGCTGGTGCCAACGAGACCACCTTTAGATTTGCCATAGCGTATATAAGTTTGTTTCCCCAAAACTGATCTGCTGAGACTGAGTTCCACACACCTTCCCGATATCTACATACAAAAGCACCAGCCATGAGATCAGACTTGAAATCCTCAGGCAGACAGCTCATTTTTTGCAGATACCAAGTGATGTGTCATGCATAGTGCCAATGACCAGCTGCAAAGAAGTAGGGAAGCATGTTCTGGAGGCAGTGCACATGCAGGAGCCAGTCACCATCGCGTTGAGCTCTAATAAACATGTGTGCAATCAGAGTTGGCCTAATGAGACAATCCACCCACAGCCGCCCAGTTGGTGTCTTGCAGGCCTTCTCAAGAAAGATAAACAGATCTTCAAATGTGGGTATACTTCCCTCTTTATACAGGAAGTCACTCAACAAGACTGTGCATACCATACGTAAAGCACGCATAGCTCGTAGCCAGTTCTTCCCATTTAATATACCCGTCAAACCACTGAATGCTGCTCCAATCAGCTCCTCGAGACCAGATCCTCTCATTAGCTTACCAATACACCCGAGAAATGACATAACACAGTGCATCCCACCTGGATGCATTACAAGTGTTGCCCATTTCTCTGGGTCTGACCACTTCACTTGAATTGCAACTATGTACAGTTGCATATCCAGTGTTATATGTACAGTATTCATACCCGAGCTCTGCAAGTAATTTTTACAGTATTTCAAGGTTGGCACTATTGTATCAGGGTGAAATGGAGGGGCATCGATCATTGGACCAAATGCGAATGGGATGAGTGGTTTGGAAGAGGTCACATGATGATCCCTGGCTAATGCTGGCATGTAACCAGACCACTCCAGAGTGTACTCGTCACCATCTGTGTTAAATAGTGTAAGAAGCCATTTCATATCAGCTGAGTGACACTTTCGTTTAGTTTGCACACATCTTTAAAAGGCTGGCCAATGTGATTTGATACGGACGGTGGGTTAACCTTTTTGGGTCCATTATAGTGTAATATTGTAACTGGAGATATATATGTGAGACTCAATTTAGCAGCTGCAAATTTTTGAAGCCGTGGGGTTATGAGAGCATAAGTTTCCCCAGAACAAGCAGATCCTGGTAGAATGTCTCAAGCAGAATGAAACATGAATTGCAGCGCCATGCAATGGGTGTCACGTCGACCATTAGGGGTGAACGCCATTAGGTCAGAGTTGTCACATCAAATATTATTGGTGTGGGGCAATAATCACCAACATCACTTTTATAGGATTGATGACCAGCTAACTATTTAACATTGTCAAATGTTAGCCATTTTGAACTATAATTGCATAGCAACATAATACCCATATATATATATATATATAAATATATAATGTGTCCACTTATCGTTTGTCTCATATATATTATCTATTGTATTTACAAAAGATGTATGGACAATGTGAATGTATTGTATGTACAATATATGTCTGAAAATAAAATTCCTAGCACAATTTTTCCGAAAATTACAGTCGGACAGCTAATTTGAAAAGTCAAAATGTAAATTTTATTAGATTATCGCTCCCTACCACCATGAACGTATAGTTCAATACATTATTGATATTATTTGTTCTAATACCTATCCATAGAGCCCAAAATCATCGTTCTAGTGTTATTACATCCGAAGTTATTGCTGTTTTAAAATTTGACCTAGTTTCAGTGGCGGCCATTTTGGATTTATGCGGTTCACGGATTCTCCCCAGAGTTGCCACACCGGCAAGAGCTGGATCTGATATCTACAGCATCTTACCAATACAAAATCATCAAGAAACCTTATAGTACCAACAATTTCTGGGTTCATATAGGGCTTGTATAGGCTGGCTACTGGACTACAAGCCTGCAGTTCGCCCAGCGCTCGAGCAACAGGCTGCGACTATGATATTGCTGCAGCCTAACCCTTGGAGCTCTGCAGAACGACATTTCATTTGTAATCATTTGAGGTGGTGTTTGTGGCTTTAGGTGCAGAATTTGTTTTTAATTGGTCGAAATTACGTCCAAACATATATTGTTATCATAAATTTAGGACACATTAAAAATGGTTACATATGCTCAAAACAAACTGATAAAAATTACTACAATCTTCGACATTAGCATTCTAGGGTTTAATGCGCACTGTATGCGTCCAACGCGTTAGCAAAGCGCTGTTCATTCACCATTTGCGTTGAAAACAGGGTGTGCATTCGCTACCAGTTTGCGGCGCTTTTCACCATCCGGACCCAGATTTGTCATTTTTATTTTTTTATGCGTGGACTGTGTGTCGCTTATGTGTGACTGGGACAAACCTTGGTCAACGGAAACACAACGAATTTAGAGCGTGTGCTTTACTTGTGCCTAGCGTTAGACTGGCGCTGGTCTGACGTTCTTCTGGCGTCTACATTTACACGTGGAAAAACGCTCACATTTTTTAACATGCAGAAAATGTGCGCAGAGGTTGACGCACACAATAAATGAATAACGTTCATCCGGCGTTCTCGTCAATTCTTCAACGAGCTCTGACGCACGCCCGATTCATTTCATTTCATTTCTGACGCACGCCCAGCGAATCACAACGCACTGACCAAGGGCGGGGGCCCTAGGGTAGTGGTTAGCACCGCTGCCTTTCACGCCAGAGTTCGGGGTTCGGTTCCCGGTCTCGGCGGTTTGAAAGAAACAAAAACGTTTCTTCCCCGTCCACGTGTGAAAGTCAGTATTGTGGGGAGCCTCCGTGACCGAGAGGTAGCGTGCTCGGCCTCAGACCGCCAGGGCCCGAATTTCGAATCCTGCGTCTGGAGGACAGTGTCATCTCAATCATCTCACCATCCTCAGGAGGTTCTCCTGGCCCAGTTTAGCCTATATGTGCACAAAGGTGGTCTAAAGCCCGATTCATTTCATTTTTTGCACTGACCAAAATTCTTCATTTTGTTGTGCGCTGGACGTGCATGATGGTATGTGTGACTGAGCCTTAAGGTAGGCTGCGCCTACTATTCTCTGTATCAACGGCTCATGCAGGAAGAACACCAGTCAGACTATATAATCCAGATTCTACTATAGGTAGACTAACTACTAGTTTATATGAAGCAGCAGCCACTGTAGTTAGTCTGCCTACTAGTCTATTATGATACACCTTCTACATAAGGTAGAACACTATAACAATCCATGAAGACGGTGGAACATTACTATGCAATCTAACACCCATTATTCCTATTCGAGTGGCCGTCTGGGTGCAAAACTATCGCGTACCACACGCACCTGCGCAGTCGACAAAACGTGCTACACCAAGCTGTACCAGCCGAATACGGTTTGATAAAGGTGCAGTGTAGAATAAAGTAACCGATAACGTGCTTAGATTATAGTTGAACTCATCACGTGACTTTACTGCACCATTAAGCACCCTCTTTTTAATGGGTACAAAAAAGGTGCTGCAACGAGCTGCACCAATTTGTGTGTAATATCACCCGAATACAATGTTGCACTTCACAGCGGTGCTGCACCAGAAACATCCCAGTCTAATACTGGTAGGCCTACTGTAAGTAGAACGCCCACAACTGGAAACTATGCGCATGAACCGGATCCCCTATTCCACATTTTTAACAATAAACTGATACCAACGGAGGATTTTAACCTTGATTTCAGACAGATAAAAAAGTGTTTTTATCTAATCACATCTAATCATTTTTCCTTAAGAATAATATTTCCTGCTAGGCTTTCTGACACTCTGATCGAAAACTTCGTTTGTAAACTTCCAGAAAAGTGGCTAAGCACTAAGAGGTATTCTAATAACTTAACTGCCCATTTACCTCTTTTTATATTCTTCAAAATTAATCTATTGAAAATACCACCACACAAACTCACTAAAATAAACAACAATAAATGACCCAGACCGTTTTTCCCGATTTAGTAACGGCAAATATTTGTATCGCGCATGATCAAAATCCTTCGTGTGATCCAAATCAAGACTACAACAAGTTGTATGATTCAATATTAAACTCAAACCTGAACAGTTACATGAAAACAATTATTATTCACCAAGTACAAACACAAACTATCTAAATAGATTTCCACATGTAGGTGTGGGTCGCGTCAGATTCGATTACTTTTAACGTATTGCAAAAACACCGGTCGAAAAGTGACACTAAGCAAAAAATTCCCCAAGTATACAACTTAGAATCAATACACAAAAACTATATTTCTCAGTAGAAGCCCTGAAACATGAGGATTTTGCTGTATTATATCGAGTATTTCAAAAGTTAGACCAATTGACATGTATTAAGTTGCTAATTATGACCCCTCGCTAGTTTAACTAAATTAATTAATACGCAGAAGTACATTTCATATCAACATTTCATTATAATTAGTTGGTGATTCGCTGAAAAATCAGAGAAAACCATGCAATACTTGTGTCTTCGTGAGTTGTTAAAGTGTTAATCAGGCAGAGTGTGCTGTGATGTATCAGACCTGTCAGGTGTGAATCCTTACTGGTGATTGTGACGGCCACATCCTGCCAGTTGTAAGACCTACAATCTAGGCTGGGAAGCAGATCACTGGCCTCTTAACTAAGCCTGTCACGGCTGACAACAAGAAAAAACAGGAAGGCAACTAGCCAGGAGTGCTGCTGCAATGAATGATGCGGTATTGGACAGTCAGTAAGTCAATCAGTCAGTAAGTCGTTCAGTTAGCGAGTTACTGGGTCAGCCAGCTGGTCAGCAAGTCAGGCAGTCAATTAGTCAGACAGTCAGTCAGCCGGTCGGTCAGTCGGTCGGTCGGTCGGTTGGTCGGTCGGTCGGTCGGTCGGTCGGTCGGTCGGTCGGTCGGTCGGTCGGTCGGTCGGTCAGTCAGTCAGTCAGTCAGTCAGTCAGTCAGTCAGTCAGTCAGTCAGTCAGTCAGTCAGTCAGTCAGTCAGTCAGTCAGTCAGTCAGTCAGTCAGTCAGTCAGTCAGTCAGTCAGTCAGTCAGTCAGTCAGTCAGTCAGTCAGTCAGTAAATCACTTGATGAACATTGAGTCAGATAATCAGACATTCAGTCAATCAGGCAGACGGTCAGGCAGCTAATCAGTCTCACAGACAGCCTTGGTCGGACGCAGCAGGCTTAAATGATGCATATATTTTCGTCTGACTCGGACCAGGCAATTTGTCAGATTTTCACAGCCCCATCTGTTGAGTGTGTGGTGAATTAGTTTGACCGTCAAAGTCCATGGTCACAATCACTGGCACCCGTAGCGCTGCTTGTGAGAAGCTGATCTTGTTGCGAATATGCTATGCTACTGTTCAGCCCAGGAGAGTATTGTATATACTCTCCTGTGCTGAACAGCTTCCCACAAGCAGAGCTACGGGTGCCAGTGGTCACAATGGCCAAGCAGGTCTGGCAGAGTGTCTTATACAGCAGTCATAGTGTCGTATGTGTCACTTAAATGCGTGACACATACGACACTATGACTGCTGGAAAATAATATGCTAGTTGCATTATTGTAGACTCAGCAAATAGATAGCTAGGTTGGGATAGCATTGCAGACAAATGTGAATGAAGAAATGAAGGCATGAGGTTTATTTACAAAAAGGAATCGTATTCGTCGTTTAAAGCCGGAAATGGCATTTAAAAAAAGTAAATAAAAAAATAGAGACTGCCAATTCAACGATTTACTCAGATAGCAGAGCTATTTTATTGTGCAGTGAGACCTTGTTATGTGACAAACCTATTTACCCCCTACTCTGGTTCCCAGAGTCACACTACGCGGCGTGGCCGAGCTTCATGTAGCCCCTGGTATGCCCCAGTGGCGAATGTTTGTGACTTGTTGCTATTTTTAGATGAAAATAGGGTGATCCCCGAATTCAGACATTTTTGAAAGGTCACTTCCCCGGATGAAGAGTTGTTCACAGTATTGTATTTCCACTCTGACGCATTTCCTATGACTTGACCCAGAAAATTATTCACTGGCTTCAATAGCACAGGCATGATGGTCACGTGACTAACAACCTTGGCCAATACCCGGCCATAAATGAAATTGGCCGGGTTCGCCAGGCAATTTACCCCCCTGTTTTGTATTCTGTCGTCCACCAGTTGCATTTGGATTTCACTTCGCAGAGTGTAATCTTTCTACCTCGCTGCGTCTTGCTGCTGTTTTTTTCTGGGTATTCATTGCCATTGTAGAACACCGTGCTAATTTACCTGTTTTAGAATTCAACCAATGTTCACAAAAAACAGCATTCTACTCGCTTTATTCAGTTGTAAGTCTTGTTGTTTGAATGAGTGAGTGAGTGAGTGAGTGAGTGAGTGAGTGAGTAAGTGAGTGAGTGAGTGAGTGAGTGAGTGAGTGAGTGAGTGAGTGAGTGAGTGAGTGAGTGAGTGAGTGAGTGAGTGAGTGAGTGAGTGAGTGAGTGAGTGAGTGAGTGAGTGAGTGAGTGAGTGAGTGAGTGAGTGAGTGAGTGAGTGAGTGAGTGTGAGTGAGTGAGTGAGTGAGTGAATAATTAATTATTTATTCAAATAAATAATCAATAAATCAAAGAATCACCTGATAAACTAATGAATGAATGAATATCCACCATACTAGGACGCCACGCTTATCATGGTGTTGATCACAGAGCTTTACAAACTATCCCTTCTCTGTATCACGACGTCATAATCATGTTTAGCGCTCTCCTAGAAAGCACAAGACATGGACCCACCCGACACTGTCCCAACATCAAGTCAACGTTAGGTGTATGTTTTGTGTTTACTTGGGTGCGTGCCATGCCAGACTCGTCTGGCCAGCACTGATCCAATGATGGTTTAAAGTTAGTCCAGTGCTGCAGATGATGGACCAAGCCCAGTATTGTGTCGTGCTAGGTTCACGGGCCATCCAGTTGGCACTAACCACTATAGATGGACCAGGTATTGTCATCACCTAATGAGATCTGTGGACGACCGGCATAGGCACTGTGCGCATCTCTCTGCCCATCACTCACCCTGTTATGTACACCCGATGTCGATGACCCAGAATGACCGATATACTGACCCAAGGTCAGCCTTTATAGAATATATATCTCACTCATTCACCCACCCACCGAAAAATTATCTGCATTATCTGCATTCAGAGAAAACATGATGGCACTATTTCAATTCAGGATGCCAGAAATTGCCATATACTGAGATAAGAATTTAATTTTCCCGATTTCTGAATAAATATACTATTACACACGTGTTACATTTGACCTAGCTTTGCTCGTTCTCTTCCCTCACCCACAGAGATCACTAATTTGAAAGGGCTTGCTCAGAATTATGAACACAGCACAAAGTCAGCACTACACCATTGGGCGCCCTGGAGGGTGACGTTTGCCCTTATCCTCGTTATATTAGTACTACCTAATGAAATTTTGTTATCCCTCTCCATATGTTATGGAAAAAAACAATGATTTATCTAATTTGGTCCTGATCTGCCAACTCATTATCTGCATTCAAGATGGCGCATTTTTGGCTCAGGATGCCAAAACTTGAGATAGGAGTTAAATTTTCATGATTTCTAAATAAATATACTGTATAGCCTACATGCGTTACATTGAGTTCACTTTGTTCAATATAATTGCAACAAACTTTATTTGCTCACAATTAAACCCTTTAACCGCCAAATTATTCAATCTGAATTTTGACCCACTTGTAGTTGTGTCTCGCTGACGCGATCCACAACTTCAAGTGACTGAAAATTATTCAGATTTGGCAAAATGGAGGTCAACTCTTTTCAAATCTTGCTGGTTGATGTCACATTTTATTTTTAACATATTTAAAATGTCGTACTTAATGTGCTAAGAATAAATGATAACCCGGATATATGCGGCACCGGCGGTTAAAGGGTTAATAGTTATGTAACACCTGGCCGGAGTGAGTAACGAGCATCGAACAACGGCCACCGATCCACAGTATCTAGTACGGATTAAAATACACCCTGTTGTTAAAACAGTAGTTTCGGATCTACGAATGTACTGTTATCTTTAATGCTGGCCATGCAGGCCGGCACAATGTACGGGTTTATTCATGAACCTGTATGTATGCCTTATGTAGCATGATTTAACTATGCGACTAAAAATTGAGGTTTTCGATATCAAATCGTGTTACAAATGTGTTTATTTTAAGTGTATTTTAAGTCGAAGAAAAGACTCAATACAACAGATTCGTTGATCCAAATATACTCGGCGCTGCGCGCCTCGTACAATCGGATCTACGAATCTATCGAATTTCGTTCTTTCTCCTTGACAGAATAACGAACACATCAGGACATATAGAGGACAACACGAATTACTGCTTGAAGTAACGAACCTCACCGAAAATGAAGTGTATTCACCTAGCTAGAAGGATCTCGCCCTGCACTATAACTATGTTTCGGGATAGATCGCAGCATGTAGGCCTAGGCCTATCTGAAACATAAGATACTCACAGCATCACAAAATTGCAGAAATATTTTCAGGATGTATTTTTAAAAATGTGGATTCATCAATGGTCACCAAGTTAGTTGAACCAAATCAGAATGTATTTTGCAGACGTAAACAGTGGTTTAATCGATAGCGTGCCGCCGGTGGAACTCCAGGTTACGTTTCAGATATGGTATGCTTGCTAGACCGTCATACGTTGTGGATGGGGGGTTTTGGCAAATATATTTGCGGGACAATAACAGCACACACAACCAACATTGATGAACACCAACGGATTCTGTTCTTTGCTTGTCCGTCCAAATTGTGACAGGGATATTAGGAAGTGTAAATTTTACCTTGTTCATGCCGTACTCGATCCTGAGGCGATCTTGGACAAGGTCATACATACTATTAGTATCCAGAAAGGGACTCCCGTAGTTGTTAAAACATTGGCTGAATTCAATACAAGAAAATTAGCATGTTACATAACTCAATAAAGCTACAATGAGAAGGAGTCCCAGACAAGACGCGGCTGACATGGTTATAAACAAGCTGAGGAAACAGTTTACACTTCAACCGTGAAATCCAATAGCGAGTCGAGTAAGCAGAATACAAAACATTGACTTGATGGGAATTAACTGGTTACTTCATGGAATGAAATGTCTCGCTACACAATTAGCACTACTGACTGCCTGCAAGTTTTTAAGCCACACGCCGTATTTTGCAAGTTACATGCACTTATCGGCATGTCCAAAAATCGGAAATACCGTCGCAAATACCACTTAAAAAAAAAGATTTTACTACATATATTTAAGATAATATATAGATATATTCAGCACATCACAAGGTATCACAGCACAAAACTCTCCTGGGAAATGATCGCCAGACTGAGCTTTGTAGGTCACTATAGCTGTCACGTGACTAGAAAGACAAATTACTTGTTTCTGCCAACAAAGGGGAATAAGAAAACATGAGATGTAATACATACAGCAAACCATGGACGTAGACTCAGTGTTTTACCCTTACAATGCTGAATTATTTTTGAATTACGCATGGGGACCAAAGGGTTAATTTCAATTTGAAATTATCATAAATGACTTAGTTAACTCTTTCTTCCTCATTTGAATGCCTATGTTATGGGTCTACTTTTTTGTTATTATTTCGGTCTGGGGACCGTATTTAGACTCTAGTAGTTTGTACACTGACATTGCCAGGTAATTACAACCAGTGTTGCAACCAAAATCGGATGCGAATGCTCTGTGATTTAAAATAGATAATTTTAATATCTAATTCGTCCTCCGACTGTCTGTGAGATATTGGCAACAGGACGGCGACAAGTCGCAAGTCAAGTAATTATTCAAAATTGGGGGCTCGCCGATTTTCATGCGACATATTTCACACCAGTTGTGGATTTAAAATATAGGTCTGAGAGTAGCATGAGATGCAGGTGAGTCATGTAATGGGCATGGTGTGAAGATTTGTTGTATTCAATCACCCGGCGACAAATCGCAGCCCATCGCAGTGCTGCCGCCGATTTTTACTTTTATGAGAATGGTTGCAATAACAAGTTCATCGCAAGAGAGTTACACGGACTTGTTTGCGAGGTAATACGATTATGCTGCGAATTTGCATACAACTAATATATAATGTATCTTCAACTAATCACAACGCCCTGTGTGCCCATTAAATTAAGCCGGTGTGTTCCTATCTTGCTTCAAGTTCCTGAACAAATCAAGCAATTATCTTAATTAGAACACTCCGTGATTGTGAAGTGTTGTCAACAATGTGTGACGTCATAGCTTTGATGACGTCACATACAGGATGGAAGAAGAGACAAGGCTGATGATTGTGGCGTAAGACTTCCACGTCTGTTATTGAGAGATGCGTCAATAGAGGCAGCGAGATTAACAGCAAAACAAGAGACGTCAGTGTCGGGTTAATGTTGGGGCAGCATCTGCGACTCTGGCCCAACGTTACAATGCATATCTTCACTGGTGATCGTGGATTTGCGTATACGGTTCTTCAACCTCATTCAATTAGAGTAGGGCATAGTCTTGAGCTCGGGCTTTCTTCTGCCCGGAAATTACCACACTGTGCAATGTAAAATATATCAAAGAAACATGTCAAAGAGACTGAGCTCCAGTCATGGTTGTCAAAGAATTTAAGCACAGGTGGCATCACTCGCATGAGCTGTAGTTGACTTAAATTGAGTGTACAATGTACAGTTAATGCGAGTGGTATAAGTATGCCTTGAGTCCTGTGCCTGAATATCTATCACAAGATATTTTTTAATTTTACGGCCATATGAATTGGTTTGAAAGTTGCTTTGAGATGTGTATAATATGAGCTTATGACAGCATAATGCAGTAGTAGTGCTGCCTTTTTATCATGTAAATTAGGTAATCCTGTAGAAGCTGTCACAATGGCACGAATAAGTCCATAACAACCAGCATAATAGTAAGATCTGACTCAGAATGTGATTGATAAAGAGTCTGGGCTGCCTTCTGCCCAAGCTCTATTATAATCATATATAAGTCATAAAAGGTCATATAAAGTCATATAGAGGTCAAGTCAGGGTCATTGAGTGTCATATAGAGCTCATCAGAGGTCACTCTCAGTCTGTCTGCATAATTATTTCCCCGATCTATGTCACTTCTTGTTCACATAAACATGACATAAAGATTGGATTGAGACGAGAAGCAAGCAAGTTAACAACTGATCACGCAAACAATTGATCAAATAAACAAGTGGGCAAATAAAAAAGTACACAAACATGTGATCAGGCAGATCAGGTACTCAATAGAACAAGTGATTTAACAAACCAGTGATGAGACGAACATACGATCAGATGAACAAAGAGCAGGTAGACAAAGGATCGGACAAACAATTGATCACAAAAGAAGTGAATACACAAACAAGTAATCAAACAAGATAGTGATCAAACAAAAAAGTGATCAAGCAAATCGGTGATGAACTGACCTAGAAAACGATTGATCAAGAACACAAGCAAACACGCAAGTGATCAAGCGAAAAGTGATCAAGAAAACAAAATGATCAAACAAACAAGGGCAAATAAGGTCAAGAAAACAAGTGATCAAACCAACAGGTGATACAACAGACTAGTTACCAGACAAACAATTGATCAAGCAGAAAAACAAGCACACAATTTATCTGGCAAATAAGTAATCATGCAAAAAAGTAATGAAGTGATCTAAAAAAGGAATGATTAAGAAAACAATTGATTAAACCAAGAGGTGATCCAACAGACAGTAAAAACAGTGTTTAGAATGTAAGCACTTTTCTAAACACTTTATTTGCCCCCATGTAAAGTGACCAGGCAAACAAAAAAATTATTGATCAAGCAGAAAAAGTAACAAACAAGTGACCAAGCAAATAAATGATCAAGCAAACAAGTGATCAAGAAAACGAGAAGCTAAGCAACAAGTGGTCAAACAAACAAACAAATGATCAAGAAAACAAATGGTCAAACAAACAAGTCATAAAAAGCACGTGATCAAACAAACAAGTAATCAACAAATCTAGTGAACAATCAAACACGTGGTCAAGCAAAGAAATAAATGATGAAACACCAAAATAAGTGATCAAACAAACCAATGATTAAGCAAAGCAGTGATCAATCAAACAAGTAATCAAGCAAGGACGTGATCAACAAAACAACACAATAATAAAGCAAACAAGTGATAAAGCAAACAAGTGATCAAACAAACAAGTGGTAAATCTAGCAAGTAATCAAGCAAACAAGAGATCAATAGAAGAAGTGAATAAGCACACAAGCAAACAAGCAAGCGACCAAACGAACAGGTGATCAAATAAACAAGCGGTGAAGAAGTTACCAAGCAAACTAGTGATCACGCTTACCTGTAATATACATGTACCTAGTCGTCAGACGAGAAGCAAGCAATTTAAAAATGATCAAGTAAGCAAATGATCAAACAAAAAAGTGATCAAGAATACAAGTGCCCAGAAAAAGTGGTGCTCAAGCCAACAAGTGACCAAACTAACAAGTGATCAAGGCATAAAGTGATCAAACAAAACAAATGAGCAAACAAACACGTGATCAAAAAACAAGTGATCAAGAAAACAAGTGATAAAGAAACAAAAACGATGCAGTGAGTTTATCGCTGAGCAAAAGAACGAAAAAAGGAGCAAACGAAAGAAAGGAACGTTAATACACGAGCAAGAGATAAAAACAAAGAAACGTCGTATGGTTAAAAAATAAATAAATAAGAAGTACAAACAGCAACCGAGCAAAAAAATACATACAAAATAAAAAAAAACAAAGACTAAATAGAAGGCCAGACAAATCCACCTTCAGGGCCACTGTCACGAGTAACCAGTGTGTTTTGTACATCAGATAGAATGTTTAATTAATCAACATCCTTGGTCACTGGCTTCTTGTGGCCTTGATTAGTGTCGCCATGTTTCAAACAACAACTCCCTGCAGGGCAATGTCCCGACCATGCACTGCTACGTCGACTGATAATAACAGACAGACCACATGACGTAGCGGCAATAAATTCCAAATTACATATCGGGTCTCAACATTTGAAAGGTTCTATTCATGCTATGGTATTAAATAAGGTAACTGTTATCACAAAACTAAATGTCAAACGACAAAACAGCTCTGAATAACGATCATTGTGATACATAACGTATGCAAGAGAAAAAATAATCGATAGCAAAGGAGCGAACAAGATGACACGTGGGGATGGGCTATGAGTATTCAATAACAATCTGCCCTTCAAAACCGAGCTCATATTTCGTAATGTATGATGCATATTTACCATTTTTCTGTGCGAACCATTTTTCTGGTCATACAATTCGACATTTTTGTTGATGTGGTAAAGGGAGAAATAGAGGCTACTCCAGCAGGACTGCGTTGATTTTATTGTATATTTTCAAATTCATAGCCAAACTAATAACATAAATTATAGGCATGCAGTTTGTAGAACACGCATCTACAAATATTATTCGTGCCCAAGCCTACAATCCAACATAATAAGCTACCGCGGCAAAACTTCAGATGAAAATGAAAGTGTACAAAAATGAAATGAATGGGGTATAGACTAAACTGTACCAGGAGAACCTCCCGAGGAAGGTTAGATGAATGAGATGACACTGCCCTCCTGACACAAGAAAATTCGAGCACGTTACCACTCGGTTCCCCACATTATTGAAATATTGCGAGTGAGCGGGGAAGAAACATTTTGCTACTTTGGAACTTGAAGGCCAGAGTGGGATTCGAAGTTTTTTCAAGATCCAAGTTGGTATTCTATATTTGCATCCATCCTTCTGATAATTTTGTTAGTGGAGTTGTATTCAGTTGTTGTCTACCAATTACAACATATAAATCACCAACCGATGATGACCCACTACTTATTTGACAACTCAATGTTTGGTCGACAACTTCGATCCTTTACAATCTTGAACTTCGTAATGTGGTTTTGACAACATTTGGCCATCAACCGGCCATCCACACACTTTCACCTGTATTCAATATGATCAAACTACGTCATCTGTATGTTATCTGACGAGAACTGGCAGTGGCCCAGTGAACAGTGTTAGCTTATGCCAGGCCAGCATCTTCGACTTCTAGACAATACACCCCTTAAGCGCTATGTAGTCGTATTTAATATGTTGTATTCGCAGGTTAAATTGCTGCTATTGCAATGAATGTTATGTTTAAACATCAAGATCGTTAAATATTTGGATCTCAAATGAAAGAAATATGGGTGATTTCCAGCCACTTTAAGTTGTGGGTCGCGGAAGCGAGACACAACATAAAGTGGGTGAAAATTAAATAACATAAATTGGCGGATAAAGGGTTAATATGGCTAAGTCTATAGTTTATGACACAATTATCTGGAGCGCATGCTTTTCGTCGATTTCCCTGTCAACTATCAACCGATTTTCATGAAATTTTGCACAGGTCATTTACAAGTTATGTTTTCCAAATTCGTGAAGTTAAATGCAGAATTGCAAAATACTTTTTGACATGTAGTAAATTAAAAACATGACGTCCCTCTATAAACCTAATACACTATTTCTGGAATGTTATTACATGTCAAATCGTCTTACTTTTGAACTTTTGAATATAATTTTACAGTTTTTTTACCGATGTATGGGACATGACTTGAATAGGACCGTGCTGTTTAAATGAGTAGTCCACTGTGTACGAACAGCGCGACACATTTGTACACAGGCCATACCACGCTGATTACAGAGATAGAGGCAACTGGGGTACAACTAAAACCAGAAACAAACATATACTGGTATATAGCTTTAGCTCGCAAACCCTTCATCATGTTAATTGCTTTGCTTCTAATTACTTGTCACAATCGCGCAGAATCTCACAGAATCTCAGACAATCTCGTGCCCAGAATATTTCTCCATGGTCACATATCAATTAGATCCCACCCACCAAATCGTTCGTGGTTTCCCTCTGCTGGCCTCTGCTGTCCAGGCTCTGTTAGAATCATAATAGTGGTCATCACAAAGTCATTGAAGGTCATATAAAGGTCATACATCACATGGTCATTGGGCTTCCTGTCTGTCTGTCTGTCTACCTGGCTTCCTTCATTCTGTGCACAACCGGTTTACCTAACAAGGCGTAGACACAGACAGATTGGTTCTAGTCTAGCTCCACATCTACCCACTTAATTGGTTTACATGTCATGTTAGAAGCAGAATGGACAGACAACTGAATACGACAAAAATATCCACACGTGCCTCCAAAACAGATGCCCCAATGCTAACAAACAAAAAACAAATACAACAAAAAATAATTAAAAAACGACTAGAAATAAATACCTATAAGAAGAGGAATATCAGCAAGCAATAATCAAGTAAACATATGAATGAGTATGCAAAAGAACAAGCGAATTAACGAACGAGCGAACGAACGACCGAACAAAAGTAAGAACAAACAAACGAGCCAGCGGTAAAGCAAGGAATCAAGACATTTTAAACAAATAGCAAAATCAGGCAAATAAAGCAGAGGGAAAAATCCATTGGTCCACTAAAAACACAAGTTGTAAATGGCAAACGAACATGTCAAATAATAATTGTGTTGTGTCCTTGTGACGTCTAACCTCACCACACTTCATGTACATGTGACACATCTGTGAAGTAGAGCGGGTGATTAATTACCTCACCCGACTGGCTACCTTAATTAGTGTTAGTCAAGCTTTAAACTGACAAAATGACAGCTCGCTTTATAATCCCAGGCGATATTTACAACACTGCGATGGCTGTTGGTGTTATTTTGTATCCATACATGTTGCGTAATTGGATCATTACAGTGTCTTTTTTTTCCCAGACCACACGTGACTGCCTCGCACGCACAACAGCTCAGCCCGGATAAACATCCTGTCATAAAAGGCAGCATATGCCACCAAATTAATGTCAAACATGATTACCATCAATGTTTCTATGCCTGTGTGATGTTTCAAAGCGTTTTTTGTCATGTAACCTAAGAAGTGAGTATCATAATCTTACTTTGGGCATTTTATTTTATTTTCTTGAATACAAGCCAACAATTGCAGTTATTATAGAGTTAATAATATTCCACCCATTTATAATTTATTTTATCAAGTTCCATCGATAATGAATGTTTATCATCTCAGCCGTTCAAGGGTTAAAAATATATCAATTTGATATTTTACGTCGGCGTATTTTCAATAATACAGAAAAATAATTCACATCACATTGGGAATTAGGACAATTATTTATATTTCAATGCGTTTGAAAATGAGCATCTGAATGGTAGCAGAGCTGAAAGGGTAGCATAACTTAAAAGCTACTATAGCCTAAAAGGTAACATAACTGTAAGGGTAGCAGATGTGAACAGGTAGCATAATGTGAAAAGGTAGCAAAGCTGAAAAGGTAGTAGAGCTGAACAAGATAACAAAGCTGATAAAGTAATATAACTGAAAAGGTAACATAGCTGAAAAGGTAACATAACTTAAAAGGTAACATAACTTAAAAGTTGGCATAACTGAAAAGGTACCAGAGCTGAAAGGTAACATTACTGAAGAGGTAATGTGACTTCAAAGGTAACATGACTTAAAGCAGAGCGGGAAAGGCAACATAACTGAAAAGGTAACATAGCTGAAAAGGTAACATAACTGAACAGGTAACAGAGCTGAAAGTTGGCAGAGCTGACACGGTAGCAGAGCCGGAAAGGTCACTGTGGTTAAGCGGTGGAGGTAACTGGAGTTACCATTAGCAAAAGATGACTGACAAGGCTACCGATTCGCTTACATTTTCATATATTTTGTGTACTTTGTTCCGCCGATTTGTGGGTGGATTAATAACACTTAGCTGGACGAAATGCACATTATGTTAGCTTGAAATTGGCGATAATTTACTCGTAATAATAATAATAATGGTAATAATACCGCTTCCCTCTTTTGGATAACGCATTGTACATGTTGTAGCTGTCGAATACAACATGCAGACTGGGCTTAGAACAAACTGTAAAATCTACAGAAAAGACATTTTGAATTACTTTTTGGAAAGTTTAAAGCGACACAATAAGGACAAAATCATCATTTTTATTTTAGCTCCATATGTCCATACTCAACATGCCCATAGACTAGAATTGTACATGTAAACTTTTAAAATATCTGTAGATTCCAGAAAAACTTGTTGTTGGTATAAATACTGTCCAAAATTATGCTTGCCAGTCACAGGGGCGTATATGTGAAAATCCTACATGGGTGTTACCAAAATCACGAATCTTCTCCATTCTGTTGACAATTATATTATTTTTTTGTTTTCACAAATAGCGGCCATCTTGGATTTTACCCATAATGCAATGTCTAATGTACTTTCCAACCACACACTATGTCGGGAGTACCTGAAAATGCAATGGTAGACATCGAAAATGATGGTAATTTATAGGCATATAGCTTAACCTTGCAGTAATGGTGGCCATCTGGGATTTTACCCACAATGCAATGGCCAAAATAATTCCCGGCCACACCATTATGTCGGGCATACCTGAAAACAATGTGGTAGCTTATATTCTAGCGAAAATGATTTTATTATTTGACCTTGGTCAAAACGGGGACCATTTTAGATTTTTATGTTTTACATCAACACTTTTAAATATTCAATAGACTCCTAAGCTAATGGTAATTAATGGGTCCTAATAGAGCGTCATGCAGGCCTATTACAACTGTTGACTAATAGTGTATATACCAGAGATCGTCTATATATGATCTCTACTATACTGTGTTTAGCTAAAAACAGGTCTGATGGAACAGCAAAATCGAGTTTGCAATCAGCAGGACTAATTTGTTTCTCAACAAAACTTAATCCTTCAGCTTTATATCCACGAAAAAAATAATCACCTTCCCTTGAAGTAACTTCTATACAGTTGTCCAAAAAGTGAGTCTACTTATTGTAGGCCTACCTACAGCTGTTTGCTCATAGCCATTTCCAATATCAAGAAATAAATGTAGGGCTATACTAGAGTTCAACATGCCTTTATCTATGGCTTTCACTTAGAACCGATTTAATCATCTACATGCCCAATATATTTCATCTTGCGAATAACGCCAGGTATTATTGCATATATTATAGCATCATCATCAGTTGAATTTGTGTATGGGTTACATTGGTAGAATTATTAAAATCGCCATGACCTGTACTAGCAGATATTTGTACTAGAACACAATTATTTGCTATCTGGAAAACGTTTGAAAGATACTTTAACATCGTCTTCATTTAAAATGAAGTGCTTCATTTGTGAAAATGCTTTGATCTATTTCGACATTATTCGCTGTTATGATCCAAAATCCACTTTCTCACACTGAAATTTTGTGATCCATCACGATTTTGTAATGTGTCATCCAGTACATCATTAACACTGTGTGCAAGATAAACACACTGATTACATAAGTATCGATGATAATCTACAAAAAAACCCTCCCCCCCCAAAAAAAAAAAATTAACTAATACTGTTAAAAAAATTAAAGCAGTATTGATGGATAATTTCAATTATACGGATATTCCCTTAATGATAAACATATACCTCTCTGCCAAAAGCCAAAAGCAGTATCTGCTTACAAAGTAAACTGATACTGCTTTTTGGCTTTGTGCGATAATATATATATTACTTAGATGACCATCTACAAGTAGTCTATTACTGTTGCTGCAGTAAATCATCACAGACCTCTACTATTCATTTTACACAGGTAGACAACAAAACTACAGAGAAACACAGAAATAGTAACAATGATGATCTAATGTTGGACGGGCGTCGTAGGTGGTGGCAATGTTTTGTGTTTGCATCATGCCGGGTACAATTGAAATCCATTTCATAATATAGGCCTAATACTCTCAAGATGTATTGTAAAGATTATAGTCTAACAATTGTACTTAAATAACAGAAATGTGAAGAGCGATGATTTTCTCGGGCAATGATTCCGGACTGAAATGATGATGAGAAACATATACTAACCATGCTAGATGAATTGAAATCGTAAAATTTAAAATAAGCAGTATATATGATGCACCATTGGGAAATTTCCAATAAATAAAGTATCAGTTACCAGCAAGGGAGAACGGTAAAGTACACAAAATATATGAAAATGTAAACGAATCGGTAGCCTTGTCAGCCGTCTTTTGCTAATGGTAACTCCAGTTACCTCCACCGCTTAACCACAGTGAAGGTAGCAGCTCTGAATAAGTAGCATTACTGAATAAGGTAACACAGATTAGCAACGTGAAAGAGCTGAACAAGGTAACAAGGCTGAACGAGGTAACGGGAATGAATAATGTAACATAGCTGGACAAGGTAGCAGAGATGGAATAGGTAACATAGCTGGACAATGTAACATGACTGAACATCGATAACCCAGTACAAATTGTTTTTGCATTAATTTCAGCTTTCTTGACAAAGCCTACGTAAATATAAAAACTTTTTTTATTATTATATATGGAGAGCGAGTTCTTACCATTTAATGATTTGGAAGATTAGGTGCAAAACTACCTACTATAGTTATATAAATGTAGATGATAGCATAAGAATTGCCTCTATGACAGAGAGTGACTTCCTGTCATGTGGTGTCTGGCGTGTGTTCGCACATCGTAAATGACAGTGATATTTTACCATTTTAATCTGTCTAAAATGATTTACTCTTTAATATATAAACCTAACAATGGTGATTTGTTTCATTATATTTGTATTAGTTCAGTTAGAAATATACTAAATAGTGCTGGATTATCCGGGATCTGGATGAATCAATCTGCACCTGAATTACCGGATCATCTCAATAAAAAATAAAGGTAATGTTGCATTTACCAATTCATACAAAATTGGAATGTCGGCACAACACAAGGTGAAAAATGTACGGTATACCGTATAATTAAAAAAACCGTTTGGATTTGAGAAATATTTGATTGTACTACCTTTAAATAATAGAAGCTTAATGACAAAATTTCGGTGCCGCAATCACCGTTTAACAATCGAAAGTGGTTGTCGAGCTCAACGACATCGGTGATGAATACCACTATCTGTTATGCTGCCCGTTATTTAGAGAAGAGCGGAAACATATATAAGTGACAAATTCTGGAAAAGACCTTCAGCTATTCAACTCGAAAAAATTTCAAACAAAACGATTATAACGATGTTCTGAAACTAAGCTTTTTCGTGGTTTTCAAGTTTTCTTAATATGATTAATAGCATACGTGTACTTGTATAAATCATTGAAATTGTAAGTATTATTATAATATGTACTGTAATGCTTTCCTGAATCCTCTGTCATGTTTCTCTCAAGGGAACCACCAGCAATAAATACTTGTTATCTGTCAATTGTTACTTGTTGTTTACATGTCAGCCACCTTACCGTTAAAGATCAGGTTTACCGTTCCTGAATTAAACTAAAATATACTAAATTTGAAAGTAGTCATGGATTTATTTCTTCCATAGAAATGGATATTTCTGAAATCAATGTTTGTCATTGTGAGGTTTGTGTCAAGTGAGGTTATGTTCCATCACGTTGGTGCATTAGACCGTCTCTTAGCGTCTCAGGTAGATCTCAGGCCTACTGAATATACTTGCTCAAATTTACGCATTTTATTCGAAGTAACCTCATTTTAAAATTGGCTTAATTTGAAACTGCTGTGATTGAGCGAAGCATTAACATGATAACATAACTACTTAATCTGCTTCCACTGTCATTACGAAGAGATTGTGCAGATCTAATATTCTTCTTTAAATGTTTACATGGACTATACGCAGTACAATTAGAGGATTTTTTAGACACAAATTTACACGACAAATCTCTTCGATCAACCAGTGCAAATTGCATCTTTCGCCCTGGGCTCTCAAAAACAACGTCTTTCAGACAATCCCACTTTAACAGAGTTGCGCCCCTGTGGAACAATCTTCCACAGGAGTCTTTGTATGTTTTTAAAAGTCGTCTACATTGTTATTTTAATAATTTTTTATGTGATTTCGATGTGAATAATAAGTTTTCCTGGTCGGGGACATGCAAATGTTACACGTGTATGTGCAACCGGCCATTTTTTGCCCGGTAAATTGTAATTAGGCTGATTTTGTTGTTTATTTTATTATTATGATTATTGTTATACTTTATTGAAGTATTATATACATTGTGGATTACCAGACTTGTATAGATAATACGATACATGTACTGTATGTCTTTTTCTGGTGACCCAGCCATCAATTTTTATCAAAACGAACGATTTTTACTGGGTTTTTTTATGATTATGTGAGACATATAAAATGTAATTGTTATTTTGTGATGATGGCAAATAAATAAATAAATAATAATCTGACATTGAATATTATGTGAGCTGAATGATCTTGATATTATTAGTATAGGTTTAACCTTCATTAAATATCATGGATTATCTTTCATTATTAGTGTGTGGGTGATTATGTGCATTTTCCGGGTGGTCTATACCTGACCGTGAGGGCGGGGGCCTTAGGGTAGTGGTTAGCACCGCTGCCTTTCACGCCAGAGTTCGGGGTTCGGTTCCCGGACCCGGCGGTTTGAAAGAAACAAAAATGTTTCTTCCCCATCCACGCGTGAAAGTCAGTATTGTGGGGAGCCTCCGTGACCGAGAGGTAGCGTGCTCGGCCTCAGACCGCCAGGGCTCGAATTTCGAATCCTGTGTCTGGAGGACAGTGTCATCTCAATCATCTCACCATCCTCAGGTGGTTCTCCTGGCCCAGTTTAGCCTATATGTGCACAAAGATGGCCTAAAGCCCGATTCATTTCATTTTTTACCTGACCGTGATGAGACAAACCGGAATTAATTGTGAAATATCGAAGTGTAACACGGAAAACTAGAATATCAGTTAGAGACTGCAAAATCTGCAAATCTGTTCATTACTTTATAAGTAATCCTACGGACAGACAAAAGATACGACCAAGAGATAATCTCCTTTGGTAATGAATCTCCACTGTCCCTATTTTGATGGAATACATGAATAATATGTTGATCTTTAAGCGCTGAGCAGTTGTTTTTAATCTTTTTATCAGCCTAGTATATCATGGTTATTGTGTAAAAGATTTGTCTCAAAGTAAAATACGATAGCGTGGCGAGTAAAGAGTAAGAAAAGCACCCAATTAAAAAAATACTCATGTAAAAAATACTCAAGTAATGCAGTAGAGCCTCGCTAAGCAGACAATAAGAGTGCGGTCCCATTAGTTATATTGTGACATTAGATAAAATAACCATTAAGCATGCCTGAGATAATACTATATTAACTACAATCGTCTTATGATACGATATCCCTAACTATAAGTATGGAATAACTAATATTTTCATGTTCAAAAGTATTTGTATTAAATTAGCACTAAAATATTCTTATAAATTATAATACTTTTAATTGAGATTAATTATATGCAGTAGTGTAGTTTTTTTGCTTGCAATATCCATGGTTTGACTTCTGCAATGGTTGACAAACAAACAAACAAACAAACAAACAAACAAACAAACAAACAAACAAACAAACAAACAAACAAACAAACAAACAAACAAACAAACAAACAAACAAACAAACAAACAAACAAACAAACAAACAAACAAACAAACAAACACAACACAACACAACACAACAAAAATAGAGGTCATATAGTGCCGTGCTGTTTATCTCACGCAACGTTATCTAACTCGACATCCATCTGATGTCTGTGTGGCAGAAGTGAAGCCGGCTAGACAGCATCCTTAACATGTAATCAAGGCTGAGCACGTGTGTCACGGACCTTCCGCCGTATCGACCCTTAACATTTTAAGAGCCGGCCCTATATATGTAGCAGTCACTAGGTGATTTCTAATTCAGCTGTTGCAACGAGAAATGGTCTTTTTACAGTCTCATTGCACAAAAATAGTAAAATTCAGTTACTATTAAAGAGATTGATGTAAAGAGCAATAATAATCGACTTTTTCCTCCGCCCGCGGGACGAGGGAATTTAGTTGCGCCAGAATCCAAGCCGACGCCCGGTGTCACATTTTCTTGTGGGCGAGAAAACGCAAAAACTAGTCGTCAATTATTTTTGAAATTTTCACATCGTATTTTTAGCAACATGGGGATGTGTAAGTGATTTTTTAAAGATGCTACCAAAATTCAAAATGGTTGCCAGAGGTCATCTTCAATCTGTTTGTGGGCGCAACAAAACGATAAAACTTAAAGTCGGAAAATATTCAAATTTTACATTCCCAACGATATGGAGATGTGGAGGTAATTTTTTCAATGTTTACACTGAAATTCAAAATGGCCGCCACGGATCAATTAAAATTTTTTTTAAGATGCAAAAACTTTATTTTTATTTTTACATCACATTCCTAGGAACATGGGGATGTGTAAAGGATTTTTTAAAGATGCTACCAAAATTCAAAATGGCTGCCAATTTGTTTGTGGGCGCAACAAAAAGATAAAACTTGAAGTCAGAAATTATTCAAATTTTACTATCACACTCCCCACAATATGGAGATGTGCAGGTAATTTTTTCAAGGTTTCACTGGAATTCAAAATGGCTACAACGGATCTTCTTATTTTTTTTGTGGGCGCAAAAACTCAAAAAAGTAGTTTGGTAATTTTTTTGAAATTTCAACGTCACATTCCTAGCAACATAGGGATGTGTAAGTGATTGTTTAAGATGCTATCAAAATTCAAAAAGACCGCCAGAGTTCAACTCTAATTTTTTATGAGAGAAAAACCCCTAAAATATTACTATCACATTCCTCACGATATGGAGATGTGCAATAACAATAAACAGATACCAACAGAGGATTGTAACCTTGGTTTCAGACAGAGAAAACAGTGTTTTTTATCTAATCATATCTAATCTTTTCCTGCTAGGGTTTCTGACACTCTAATCGAAAACTTTGTTTGTAAACTTTCAGAAAAGTGCGCTAAGCACTGACAGGTATCATAATACCTTAACTCTCTGACCATTTACTTCACTTTTTATTCTACAAAACTAATCAATTGAAAATACCACACCACAAACTCACTAAAATAAATACCAATGACTCAGACCTTATTTCCCGATTTAGTAACGGCAAATATTTGCATGATATCGCATGATCAAGATCTTTCATGTGATCCAAAAGAAGACTACAACACGTTGCATGATACAATAATAAACTCAAGCCGGAACATGAAAAAACTATAATTCACCAAGCACAAACACAAACAATCTAAATAGATTTTCACATGTAGGTGTGGTCGCGTCAGCAAGACAACATTTTAAATCCCCGAGAAGGAAGAAAACACATCACTTTTTATCTACAGATTCTACTATTGTTAACATATTACAAAACCATCGGTCGAAAAGTGACACTATTAAGGGACAATTTTTACTAAGTATACAACTTGGAATCCATATACAAAAACTGTATTTTGCAATAAAAGGCCTGGAACCTGAGGATTTTGCTGAATTATATTGAGTATTTCAAAAGTTAGACCAATTAACATGTATTAAGTTGCTGATTATGACTCTTCGTTAATTTAACTGAGTTAATTATCACGCAGAAGTACATTACATATCAACATCTCATTATAATTATTTGGTCAGTCAGTCAGTCAGTCAGTCAGTCAGTCAGTCAGTCAGTCAGTCAATGATGGTTTAAAGTTAGTCCGGTGCTGCAGATGATGGACCAAGCCCAGTATTGTGTCGTGCTAGGTTCACTGGCCATCCAGCTGGCACTAACCACTATAGATGGACCAGGTATTGTCATCACCTAATGAGATCTGTGGACGACCAGCATAGGCACTGTGCGCATCTCTCTGCGCATCACTCACCCTGTTATGTACACCCGATGTCGATGACCCAGAATGACCCATATACTGATCCAAGGTCAGCCTTTATAGAATATATATCTCACTCATTCACCCACCCACCGAAAAAAACATTATCTGCATTCCGAGAAAACATGATGGCACTATTTCAACTCAGGATGCCAGAACTTGCCATATACTGAGATAAGAATTCAACTTTATTGATTTCTGAATAAATATATTATTATACACGCGTTACCTTTGAGCTCGCTTCGCTCGTTTTCTTCCCTCACTCACAGATATCACTAATATGAAATGGGCTTTCCCAGAATTCCACAGCACAAAGTCAGCACTACACCATTTGGCGCCCTGGAGGGTGACTTTTGCCCTTATCCTCGTTATATTAGTACTACCTAATGAAATATTGTTATCTTTCTGCATATATTATGGAGAAAAACACTGATTTATCTAATTTGGTCCAGATCTGCCAAGTCATTATCTGCATTCAAGATGGCGCATTTTTGGCTCAGGATGCCAGAACTTGCCACATACTGAGATAGGAGTTCAATTTTCATGAATTCTGAATAATATACTATATAGCCTACATGCGTTACATTGAGTTCACTTTGCTCAACATAATTGCAACAAACTTTATTTGCTCACAGTTTAACCCTTTAACCGCCAAATTATGCAATCTGAATTTTACCCACTTGAAGTTTTGTCTCGCTGACGCGATCCAAAACTTTAAGTGAGTGAAAATTATTCAGATTTGGAAAAATGGAGGTCAACTCTTTTCAAATCTTGCTGGTTCATGTCACATTTTATCTTTAACATATTTAAAATGTCGTACTTAATGAGCTAAGAATAAATGAAAGCCCGAATATATGCGACACCGGCGGTTAAAGGGTAATTAATAGTTATGTCACACTTGGCCGGAGCTAGTAACGAGTATCGAACAACGGCCCTTATCCACAGGATCTAATACGGATTAAAATACACCCGTGACGTCTCTTGTTAAAACAGTAGTTTCAGATCTACGAATCTACTCTTATCTTTAATGCTGGCCTTGCAGGCCGGCACAATGTACGGGTTTATTCATGAACCTGTATGTATGCCTTATATAGCATGGTTTAACTATGCGACTAAAAATTGAGGTTTTCGATATCAAATCGTGTAACAAATGTGCCTATTTTAAGTATATTTAAAGTAGAATAAAAGACTCAATTACAACAGATTCGTTGAGCCAAATATACTCGTCGGTGCGCGCCTCGTACATTCGGATCTACGAATCTATCGAATTTCGTTCTTTCTTCTTGACAGAATAACGAACACATCTGGACATATAGAGGACAACACGAATTACTGCTTGAAGTAACGAACCTCACCGAAAAGGAAGTGTATTCACCTAGTTAGAAGGATCCCGCCCTGCATTATAACTATGTTTTGGGATAGATCGCAGCATGTAGGCCTAGGCCTATCTGAAACATAAGATACTCACAGCATCACAAAATTGCAGAAATATTTTCAGGATGTATTTTTAAAAATGTGGATTCATCAAGGGTCACTAAGTTAGTTGAACCAAATCAGAATGTATTTTGCGGACGTTAACAGTGGTTTAATCGATAGCGTGCCGCCGGTGGAACTCCAGCTTACGTTTCAGATATGGTATGCTTGCTCAACCGTCATACGTTGTAGATGGGGGGTTTTGGCAAATATATTTGCGGGACAACAACAGCACTTAAAACGAGCATTGATGAACACCAACGGATTCCGTTATTTGCTTGTCTGTTCAATGTGTGACAGGGATATTAGGAAGTGAACATTTTACCTTATTCACGCAGCACTTGATCCTGATGCGATCTAGGACAAGGTAATAATCATATACTATTCGTATCCAAAGAGGCACTCCCGAGGTTGTTAAAACATTGGCTGAATTCAATACAAGAACATTAGCATGTTACACAACTCAATAAAGCTACAAGAAGAAGGAGTCCCAGACAAGACACGGCCGACATGATTGTAAACAAGCTGAGGAAACAGTTTACACTTCAACCGTGAAATCCAATAGCGAGTCGAGAAGCAGAATACAAAACATGGACTTGATGGAAATTAACTGGTTACTTCATGGAATAAAATGTCTCGCAACACAATTAGCACTACTGACTGCCTGCGAGTTCTTAGTAGCCACACACCGTATTTTGCAAGTTACATGCAATTATCGGCATGTCGAAAAATCTAAAATACCGTCGCAAATAGGCCTACCACTTTGAAAAAAAACAAGATTTTACTACATATAATCAAGATAATATATAGATATATTCATCACATCACAGGGTATCACAGCACAAAACTCTCCTGGGAAATGATCGCCAGACTGAGCTTTGTAGGTCACTATAGCTGTCATGTGACTAGAAAGACAAACTACTTGTTTCTGCCACCAAATGGGAATTAGAAAACATACGATGTAATACATACAGCAAACCATGGATGTAGACTCAGTGTTTTAACCCTTACAATGCTGAATTATTAATGAATTAATCATGGGGACCAAAGGGTTATTTTCAATTTGAAATTATCATAAATGACTAAGTTAACTCTTTCTATTTCATTTGAATACCTATGTTATGGGTCTACTTTTTTGTTATTGTTTCGGTGTGGGGACCGTATTTAGACGTCGGAGTCTGACATCTTTAGACGTCACATTCTGCCGTCTAAATACGGTCCCCGCGCTGAAAGGGTAATTATTGGTCAGACGTCAGAAGCAACCGTGATCCCAACTATTTGCAAATTTTATGCTCCAGGTAGTATGTGCACTGACATTGCCAGGTAATTACAACCAGTTTTGCAACCAAAATCGGATGCGAATGTTCTGCGATTTAAAATAGATATTTGTATTATCTAATTCGTCGTCCGACTGTCTGTGAGATATTTGCAACAGGACGGCGACAAGTCGCAAGTCAAATAATTATTTAAAATTGGGGGCTCGCTGATTTTTATGCGACATATTTCACACCAGTTGTGGATTAAAAATATAGGTCTGAGAGTAGCATGAGGTGCAGGTGAGTCATGGGCATGTTGTGCAGATTTGTTGTATTCAATCACCCGGCGACAAATCGCAGCCCATCGCAGTACTGCCGCCGATTTTTACTTTTATGAGAATGGTTGCAATAACAAACTACATCGCAAGAGAGTGACACGGACACGTCTGCGAGGTAATGCGATTATGCTGCGAATTTGCATACAATTAATATCTAAGGCATTTTCAACTAATCACAAAGCCCTGTGTGCCCATTAAATTAAGCTCGGTGTGTTCCTATCTTGCTTCAAGTTCCTTAGCAAATCAAGCAATTATCTTAATTAGAACACTCCGTGATTGTGAAGTGTTGTCAACAATGTGTGACTTCATAGCTTGATCATCGCATTGGATGACGTCACATACAGGATGTAAGAGGAGACAAGGATGTTTGTGGCGTAACACTTCCACATCTGTTATTGAGAGATGCGTCAGCGCGAATAACAGTAAAACAAGAGACGTTGCATCAGTGTCGGGTTAATGTTGGGGCAATATCTGCGACTCTAGCCCGACGTTACAATGCATATCTTCAATGGGCTTCCTTCTGCCGGGAAATTCTGTAAAATATGTCAAAGTAATATGCCAAAGTGACTGAGTTCCAGTCATGGTTGTCAAAGAATTAAAGCACAGGTGCATCACTCGCATGAGCTGTAATTGACTTAAATTGAGTGTACAAGTATACTCAATGTACAGTTCATGCGAGTGGTATAAGTGTGCCTTCAGCCTTGTATTGTACCTGAGAATCTATCACAAACTATTTTTTAATATTACGGGCATATGAATTGGTTTGAAAGTAGCTTCAAGATGTGTATAATATGAGCTTATGGGTGCATAATGCACTAGTGGTGCTGTATTTTTATCATGTTTATATTAGTGTCGCCGTTTTCTGGTAATCCCGTACAAGCTGTCACAATGGAATGAATAAGTCCATAACAACCAACATAATAGTAAGATCTGACTCAGAATGTGATTGATGAATAGTCTGGGGCTTCCTTCTGCCCAAGCTCTATTATAATCATATATAGGTCATAAAAGGTCATAGAAAGTCATATAGAGTTCAAGTCAGGGTCATTGAATGTGATATAGAACTCATCAGAGGTCACTCTCAGTATGTCCGCATATTTTCCCCGATCTATGTCACTTCTAAACATGACTTAAGGATTGGATTGAGACGAGAAGCAAACAAGTTAACAAATGATCAAACAAACAATTGATTAGACGAAGAAGTAAGCAAATAAACAAATGATCAAATAGATCGTGTAATCAATAGAACAAACCAGTGATCAGACGAACACTGAGCAGGTAGACAAGTGATCGGACAAACAAGTGATCACAAAAGAAGTGAATAAAAAAAGTAATCTAACAAACTATTGATCAAACAAAGAAGTGATCAAGCAAATCAATGATGAACTGAACTGGAAAACAATTGATCAATAACACAAGCAGACACGCAATTGATCAAGCGAAAAGTGAACAAGAAAACAAATGATCAAACAAACTAGGGCAAATGTGGTCAAGAAAACAAGTGATCAAACCGACAGGTGATCCAACAGAATAGTTATCCATTTGATCAAGCAGAAAAGCAAGCAACTAATTTATCGAGCAAATAAGTAATAAAGCAAAGAAGTAATGAAGTGATCTAAAAAAAAAAAGAATGCTTAAGAAAACAAGTGATCAAACCAAGAGGTGATTCAACAGACTACACGGTAAAAACAGTTTTTAGAATGTGAGCACTTTTCTAAACATTGTATTTGCCCCCCATGTAAGTAACCAGGCAAACAATTGATCAAGCAGAAAAACAAACGAACAAGCGACCAAGCAAATAAATGATCAAACAAACAAGTGATCAAGAAAACGAGAGACCAAGAAACAAGTGGTCAAACAAACAAACAAACACGTAATCAAGAAAACAAGTGATCAAACAAACAAGTCATAAAAAAACACGTGATCAAACAAACAAGTCATCAACAAATCTAGTGAGCAATCAAACACGTGGTCAGGCAAACAAATAAATGATGAAACAAACACCAAGAAAAAAAATCAAACAAACGAGGACAAGCTAACAAGTGGTAAAGCAAACAAGTGGTAAAGCAAACAAGTGATCAAACAAACAAGCGGTAAATCTAGCAAGTAATCAGGCAAACAAGTTATCAATAAAATAAGTGAATAAGCACACAAGCAAACAAGCAAGTGACCAAACGAACAAGTGATCAAATAAACAAGTGATGAAGAAGTTACCAAGCAAACAAATTATCACGCTTACCTGTAATATACATGTACCTAGTCGTCAGACGAGAAGCAAGCAATTTAAAAAATGATCAAGTGAGCAAATGATCAAACAAAAAAGTGATCAAGAATACAAGTGACCAGAAAAAATGGTGCTCAAGCCAACAAGTGACCAAATTAACAAGTGACCAAACTAAAAAGCGATCAAGGCATAAAGTGATCAAACAAAACAAATGAGCAAACAAACACGTGATCGAAAGAAAGGAACGTTAACACACGAGCAAGAGATAAAAACAAAGAAACGTCGTGTGGTTAAAAAATAAATAAATAAGAAGTACAAACAGCAACCGAGAAAAAATACATACAAAATAAAAAAAATACAGAATAAAATAGTAGGCCAGACAAATCCACCTTCAGGGCCACTGTCACGAGTAACCAGTGTGTTTTGTACATCAGATAGAATGTTTAATTAATCAACATCCTTGGTCACAGGCTTCTTGTGGCCTTGATTAGTGTCGCCATGCTTCAAACAACAACTCCCTGCAGGGCAATGTCCTGACCATGCACTGCTACGTCGACTGATAATAACAGATAGACCACATGACGTAGCAGCGATAAATTCCAAATTACATATCGGGTCTCACATTTGAAAGGTTCTATTCATGCTATGGTATTAAATAAGGTAACTGTTATCACAAAACTAAATGTCAAACGACAACGCAGCTCTGAATAACGATCATTGTGATATATAACGTCTGCAAGAGAAAAAATAATCGATAGCAAAGGAGCGAACAAGATGATACGTGGGATGAGCTATGAGTATTCAATAACAATCTGCCCTTCAAAACCGAGCTCATATTTCGTAATGTATGATGCATATTTACCATTTTTCTGTGCAAACCTTTTTTCTGGTCATACAATTCGACATTTTTGTTGATGTGGTAAAGGGAGAAAAAGAGGCTACTCCAGCAGGACTGCGTTGATTTTATTGTATATTTGACACTGCCCTCCTGACACAAGAAAATTCGAGCACGCTACCACTCGGTTCCCCACATTATGGAATTATTGCGAGTGAGCGGGGAAGAAACATTTTGTTTCTTTGAAACTTGAAGGCCAGAGTGGGATTCGAAGTTTTTTTCAAGATTCAAGTTGGTATTCTATATTTGCATCCATCCTTCTGATAATTTTGTTAGTGGAGTTGTATTCGGTTGTTTTCTACCAACTACAACATATAAATCACCAACCGATGATGATCCACTACTTATTTGACAACAATGTTTGGTCGACTACTTCGATCCTTTACAATTTTGAACTTCGTAATGTGGTTTTGACAACATTTGGCCATCAACCGGCCATCCACACACTTTTTTCACCTGTATTCGATATGATCAAACTACGTCATCTGTATGTTATCCGACGAGAACTGGCAGTGGCCCAGTGAACAGTGTTAGCTTATGCCAGGCCAGCATCTTCGACTTCTAGACAATACACCCCTTAAGCGCTATGTAGTCGTATTTAATATGTTGTATTCGCAGGTTAAATTGCTGTTATTGCAATGAATGTTATGTTTAAACATCAAGATCGTTAAATATGAGGATCTCAAATGAAAGAAATATGGGTGATTTCCAGCCACTTTAAGTTGTGGGTCGCGGTAGCGAGACACAACTTAAAGTGGATGAAAAATTAAATTAATTTAACAAATATGGGTAATTTCCACCCACTTTAAGTTGTGGGTCGCGGTAGCGAGGCACAACTTAAAGTGGGTAAAAAATTAAATAAATGTAACAAACACGGGTGATTTCCACCCACTTTAAGTTGTGGGTCGCGGAAGCGAGACACAACATAAAGTGGGTGAAAATTAAATATCATAAATTGGCGGATAAAGGGTTAACATGGCTAAGTCTATAGTTTATGACACAATTATCTGGAGCGCATGCTTTTCGTCGATTTCCCTGTCAACTATCAACCGATTTTCATGAAATTTTGCACAGGTCATTTACAAGTTATGTTTTCCAAATTCGTAAAGTTAAATGCAGAATTGCAAAATACTTTTTGACATGTAGTAAATTAAAAACATAACGTCCCTCTATAAACCCAATACACTATTTCTGGAATGTTATCACATGTCAAATCGTCTTACTTTTGAAATTTTGAAAATAATTTTGCAATTTTTTTACCGATGTATGGGACATGACTTGAATAGGACCGTGCTGTTTAAATGAGTAGTCCACTGTGTACGAACAGCGCGACACATCTGTACACAGACCATACCACGCTGATTACAGAGATAGAGGCAACTGGGGTACAACTAAAACCAGAAACAAACATATACTGGTATTTAGCTTTAGCTCGCAAACCCTTCATCATGTTAATTGCTTTGCTTTTAATTACTTGTCACAATCGCGCAGAGTCTCACATAATCTCAGACAATCTCGTGCCCAGAATATTTCTCCATAGTCACATAATTATCAATTAGATCCCACCCACCAAATAGTTCGTGGTTTCCCTCTGCTGGCCTCTGCTGTCCAGGCTCTGTTAGAATCATAATAGTAGTCAGCACAAAGTCATTGAAGGTCATATAAAGGTCATACATCACATGGTCATTGGGCTTCCTGTCTGTCTGTCTGTCTACCTGGCTTCCTTCATTCTGTGCACAACCGGTTTACCTAACAAGGCGTAGACACAGACAGATTGGTTCTAGTCTAACTCCACATCTACCCACTTAATTGGTTTACATGTCATGTTAGAAGCAGAATGGACAGATAACTGAATAAGACAAAAATATCCACACGTGCCTCCAAAACAGATGCCCCAATGCTAACAAACAAAAAACAAATACAACAAAAAATAATTAAAAAACGGCTAGAAATAAATACCTATAAGAAGAGGAATATTAGCAAGCAATAATCAAGTAAACATATAAATGAGTATGCAAAAGAACAAGCGAATTAACGAACGAGCGAACGAACGACCGAACAAAAGTAAGAACAAACAAACGAGCCAGCGGTAAAGCAAGGAATCAATAAATTTTAAACAAATAGCAAAATCAGGCAAATAAAGCAGAGGGAAAAATCCATTGGTCCACTAAAAACACAAGTTGTAAATGGCAAACGAACATGTCAAATAATAATTGTGTTGTGTCCTTGTGACGTCTAACCTCACCACACTTCATCTACATGTGACACATCTGTGAAGTAGAGCGGGTGATTAATTACCTCACCCGACTGGCTACCTTAATTAGTGTTAATCAGGCTTTAAACTGACAAAATGACAGCTTGCTTTATAATCCCAGGCGATATTTACAACACTGCGATGGCTGTTGGTGTTATTTTGTATCCATACATGTTGCGTAATTGGATCATTACAGTGTCCTCTTTTTCCCAGACCACACGTGACTGCCTCGCACGCACAACAGCTCAGCCTGGAAAACATCCTGTCATAAAAGGCAGCATATGCCATCAAATTAATGCCAAACATGATTACCACCAATGCTTCTATGCCTGCATGGTGTTTTAAAGCGTTTTTTTTCATGTAACCTAAGAAATGAGTATCATGATCTTACTTCAGGCTTTCTATTTTATTTATTGAATACAAGCCAAGGATTGCAGTTATTATAGAGTTATTAATATTCCACCTATTTATAATTTATTTTATCAAGTTTCATCGATAATGAATGTTTATCATCTCAGCCGTTCAAGGGTTAAAAATATCAATTTGATATTTTACTCGGGGTAATATCAGTAATACAGAAAAACTAATTCACATTGCGGTGGGAATTAGGACAGAATCTTATATTTCAAGGCGTTTGAAAATGAACATTTGAATGGTAGCAAAGCTGAAAAGGCTGCATAACTTAAAAAGGTAACATAGCCTGAAAGGTAACATAACTGAAAGATAGCAGATGTGAAAAGGTAGCAGAGGTGAAAAGGTGGCCGAGCTGAAAAGGTAGTAGAGCTGAACAGAATAACAGAGTTGAAAATAAAACATAGCTGAAAAGGTAACATAACTTGAAAGTTAACTCAACTGAAAAGGTAGCTGAGCTAAGCAGGTGACATATGTGAAAAGGTAGCAAAGCTGAGAAGGTAGCCGAGCTGGGAAGGTAGTAGACCTGAACAATATAACAAAGCTGAAAAGGTAACATAGCTGAAAAGGTAACACAGCTGCGAAGGTAACATAACTTGAAAGGTAATATAACTCTAAAAGGTGGCATAACCAAAAAAGTAACATAGCTGAAAAGGTAGCATGCCTTAAAAAGTAACATAATTGAAAAGGTGGCAGAGCTGAACAGGATAACAGAGCTGAAAAGGTAACATAGCTAAATACAACAAAGCTGAAAAGGTAACATAACTGAAAAGGTAACATAGGTGAATAGTTGGCAGAACTGACAAGGTAGCATAGCTGAAACGGTAGAGGCGCTGAATAAGTAACATGACTAAACAAGGTAACATGCCTGAACAAGGTGACACAGCTGAGCAACATAAAATAGCTGAACAAGGTAACAAAGCTGAACAAGGTAACAGGACTGAACAATGTAACATAGCTGGACAAGGTACCAGAGATGGAATAGGTAACAGAGCTGGACAATTTAACATGACTGAACAACGACAATCCAGTACAAATTGTTTATGCAATAATTTCAGCTTTCTTGACAAAGCCCACGCAAATAAAAAAAAACGTTTTTTATTAGTATGTATGGAGAGCGAGATCTTACCGTTTTAAAGATTCGGAAGATTAGGTGCAAAACTACCTACTGTAGTTATACAAATGTAGGTTATAGCATCAGAATTACCTCTATGGCAGATAGTGACTTCCTGTCATGTGGTGTCTGGTGTGTGTTCACGCATCATAAATGACAGTGATATTTTAATCTGTCTATAATGATTTACTCTTTAATATATAAACTTAGCTAGGGTGATTTGTGTCATTCTACTTGGAATAGTTCAGTTAGAAAAATACTAAATAGTGCTGGATTATCCGGGATCTGGATGAATCAATCTTTACCTGAATCACCGGGTTATCAAGTTATTGTTGCATGTCGCATACACAATTGGAATAGAACTACCTTTAAATAATAAAATCTTAATGACAAAATTTCGATGCCGCAATCACCGTTTAACAATCGAAAGTGGTTGTCGAGCTCAACGACATCGATGATGAATACCACTATCTGTTATGCTGCCCGTTATTTAGAGAAGAGCGTACAAATATATAAGTGACAAATTCTGGAAAATACCTTCAGCTGTTCAACTCGAAAATTATTCAAACGAAACGATTATAACGATGTACTGAAACAAGGCTTTTTTGTGAAAATGATTATTTCGAGGTCTTCAAGTTTTCTCAATATGATTAATAGCATACTTGTATAAATCCTTGAAAGTGTAAATATTATTATATTATGTACAGTACATAATGTGTAATGTACTGTAGTGTGGCGCCAGCGCTTTCCTGGATCTTCTGTCATGTTCCTCTCACAGGAACCACCAGCACTAAATACTTGTTACTTGTCACTTGCCGTTTACAGGCCAGTCACCTTACCGTTAAAGATCAGGTTTACCGTTCCTGAAATAAACTAAAATATACTATATTTGAAAGTAGTCATATATTTATTTATTCTATGGAAATGGATATTTCTGAAATCAATGTCTGTCAGTCCTATGATTAGCAAGTGGGGTTATGACCCATCACGTTGGTGCATTAGACGTGTTAACTGTGATTGGAATAACATAAACATGAAATCATGTAATTATGTTTCGTAGTGTCTCAGGTAAATGCATTGATCAGGCCTACTCAATATTCGTGTGCAAATTTGCGCATTTTATTTGAAGTAACTACATTTTAAAATTGGCTTATTTTGAACCTATGTCATTGAGCGAAGCATAAACATCATAATCTGACATTGAATATGATGTGAGCTGAATGATCTTGATATTATTATTATAGGTTTAACCTGTATTAAATGTCATGAATTCTCTTTCATCATTAGTTTGTGGGTTACTATGTGCATTTTACAAGGTTCAGGGTGGTCTATACCTGTCCATGATGAGACAAACATTTATTGAAAAATAATTTCTTTTATAAAATATCAAAGTGTAACACGGCAAACTAGACTATCAGCTAGAGACTGCAAAATCTGCAAATATGTTCATTATTTTCTATATAATCCTACGGACGGACAAAACATACGACCAAATGATAATTTCCTTTGGTGATGAATCTCTCACTGTCCTTATTTTGATGGAATACATGAATAATATGTTGATCTTTAAGCGCTGAGCAGTTGTTTTTAATCTTGTTATCAGCCTAGTATATCATGGGTATTTGGAACTAAATGTGTCCTTAAACACCAAGGTGTGTAAATGATTGGTCTCAATACAATAACGTAGCGAGTAAAAAGTAAAAAAAGCACCCAATTAAAAAAATACTCATGTAAAAAATATTCAGATAATGCAGTAGAGCCTCGCTAAGCAGACAAAGAGAGTGCGGGACTGAACCAAAGAGGTCCCATTAGTTATACTGTGACATAAGATAAAATAACCATTAAGCATGCTTGAGATAATACTATATTAACTACTATCGTCTTATGATACGGTATCCCTAACTATAAGTATGGAATAACTAATATTTTCATGTTCAAAAGTATTTGTTTTAAATTAGCACTAAAATATTCTTATAAATTGTAATACTTTTAATTGAGATTAATTATATGCAGTAGTGTAGTTTTTTTGCTTGCAATATCCATGATTTGACTTCTGCAATGATTGACTACTTTATACGAAGTATAAACATGATAAAGGTCACACCTCACCATTAACACGTTAAAGTATAGCCAAATGAATTAGGATGTCTGCGTGGTGGTGGTCTACTGTAGGTCTATATCAGATAAAACCTCAACACGTTCTTTTGATATTTTGCATAGTTATTTAAACAATTCTTCTATATAATTAATACTATTCACAAACAAGCAAATAGACAAACACAAATGTTAACAGACAAATAACCAAGCAAATAAACAAACAATGAATAAGCAACCACGAATGCAAAAAAAAGAGTTAAGCAAACAAACAAACAAACAAACAAACAAAACAAAAATAGAGGTCATATAGTGCCGTGCTGTTTATCTCACGCAACGCTAATTGCTATTTATCACAGCAATAAATAAACAAACAAACAAGTTGAAAAAAAATAATAAAAAAATAAATAACATTAAACCAAACAAACACAAGAGGCCATGTGTTTTATTTCGCAAATCCCTATTTCTTGTATGCTCACCTATCTGTCACATAATTTCACTTAGTACCACGCCATCTCGGGTCCAGCATATTTTTCCAGAGGCAACCTGGTTACAGAATAATTAGATCTCACCCATAATGTGACAGTCAGATATGTCAGGGCTTCTTTCTGCTCAGAGTTCACTCACCGCCCGTCTGTCTGCCTTCTTCTTCTATACTGTGCCACTTCCTGCTTACCTAATAAGGCGTAAAGACAGACTGATTGTTTTCTATCTAACTCGACATCCATCTGATGTCTGTGTGGCAGAAGTGAAGCCGGCTAGACAGCATCCTTAACATGTAATCAAGGCTGAGCACGTGTGTCACGGACCTTCCGCCATATCGGCCCTTAACATGTTAAGAGCCGGCCCTATATATGTAGCAGTCACTAGGTGATTTCTAAGTCAGCCGTCACAACGAGAATTGATCATTGCACAAAAATAGTAAAATTCAGTTACTATTAAAGAGATGTATGTAAAGAGCAATAATAATCGACTTTTTTTCCCCCGCCCGCGGGACAGGGGAATTTAGTTGCGCCAGAATCCTATCCGACGCCCAGTGTCACATTTTCTTGTGGGCGAGAAATTCAAAAACTAGTCGTCAATTATTTTTGAAATTTTAACATCGCATTTCTAGCAACATGGGGATGCGTAAGTGATTTTTAATGATGCTACCAAAATGCAAAATGGTTGCCAGAGGTCATCTTCAATTTGTTTGTGGGCGCAACAAAACGATAAAACTTAAAGTCAGAAAATATTCAAATTTTAAATTCCCAACGATATGGATATGTGGAGGTAATTTTTTCAATGTTTACACTGAAATTCAAAAGGGCCGCCACGGATCAACTTAAATTTTTTTAAGGTGCAAAAACTTTTTTTTTAAATTTTTACATCACATTCCTAGGAACATGGGGATGTGTAAATGTTTTTTTAAAGATGCTACCAAAATTCAGGATGGCTGCCAGTGTTCGTCTTCAATGTGTTTGTGGGCGCAACAAAAAGATAAAACTTAAAGTCAGAAATTATTCAAGGTTTTACTGGAATTCAAAATGGCTCCAACGAATCTTTTTTTGTGGGCGCAAAAACTCAAAAAATTAGTTTGGTCATTTTTTTGAAATTTCAACGTCACATTCCTAGCAACATGGGGATGTGTAAGTGATTGCTTAAGATGCTATCAAAATGCAAAAATAATTTTTTTGAGAGAAAAAACCCTAAAATATTACTATCACATTCCTCACGATATGGGGATGTGCAGGCTAATTCTTCAAGGCTTATACTTAAATTCAAAATGGCCTCCACGAATCAACTTAAATTTTGCTGTGGGCAAAAAAATAGTTTGGTAAGTTTTTTGGAGGTTTTTAACATCACATTCCTAGTCAGTCAGTAAGACCGTCAGTGAGTCAGACATTCGGTCAATCAGGCAGACGGTCAGGCAGCTAATCGGTCTCACAGACAGCATTGGTCAGACGCAGCAGGCTTTCTAGTCCGAGCTTGACGTGAACAGCATGGTTCAACGTCAGAGATTGACAGCATAGCAAAAGCTGTGGTTTTCTATGCTGGTGGTCAGTGTACGCTGAGACCAAAAATTTCATGAAAAATGTGAGGGTAGCCCTATTTGGATGATAAATTCACCTATAAAGACAGTGGTTTCAGTCCCCATGTTAAGGCATTATTCTAATGAGATGTACATCTGTCATTCCAGAATGATAGAAAAATAATTGATCAAACAATAACGCAGTAATTCATTGCGCAATCGATCGGATGCGCACCGTGTTTTTGGGGCACAACTTTACGAATGGCAATGATTACAGACTCTGTATCGCACACAGAGTCTGTTATTACGGACAACAGGCTTACATGATACATATAATTTCGTCCGATTCGGACCAGGCAATTTGTCAGATTTTCACAGCCCCATCTGTTGAGTGTGTGGTGAATTAGTTTGATCGTCAAAATCCATGGTCACAATCACTGGCACCCGTAGCGCTACTTGTGGGAAGCTGTTCATGTTGCGAATATGCTATGCTACTGTTCAGCGTAGAGAATTGTATATACTCTCCTGGGCTGAGCAGCAAGCAGCATCTTTATAACAAGAACAGCTTCCCACAAGCAGCGCTACAAAGAGTGTCTTATACAGTCATAGTGTCGTATGTGTCACTCAATTGAGTGAGACATACGACACTATGACTGCTGGAAAATAATATGCTAGTTGCATTATTGTAGACACAACAAATAGATAGCTAGGTTGGATAGCATTGCAGACAATGAAGGCATGATGTTTAAAGCAGGAAATCGCATTTTAAAAGTAAATGAAAAATGAAGACTGCTTATGTAATAATTTACTGAGATAACAGGGCTATTTTATTGCGCAGTGAGACCTTGTCATGTGACAAACCTATTTATCTCCCTGTTTAGTATTCTGTCGTCCACCAGTTGCAATTGGATTTCACTTCTGCAAAGTGTAATCTTTCCACCTCGCTGCATCTCGCTGTTGTTGTTTTTCTGGGTATTCATTGCCATTGTAGAACATCGTGCTAATTTACCTATTTTAGAATTCGCCCAATGCTCACAAAAGAGCAGCATTCTTTTCGCTCAATTCAGTTGTAGGTCTTGTTCAAAATACTTTCAGGTTTTCAAGCGAGATATATATGAGGCGGTCCAATTTGTCAGCGAATCAGTGAATGAGTGAGTGAGTGAGTGAGTGAGTGAGTGAGTGAGTGAGTGAGTGAGTGAGTGAGTGAGTGAGTGAGTGAGTGAGTGAGTGAGTGAGTGAGTGAGTGAGTGAGTGAGTGAGTGAGTGAGTGAGTGAGTGAGTGAGTGAGTGAGTGAGTGAAAGAATAATTAATTATTTAATCAAATAAATAATCAATAAATCAAAGAATCACTCAATAAACTAATGAATATCCACCATACTAGGACGCCGCGCTTATCATGGTGTTGATCACAGAGCTTTACAAAATATCCCTTCTCTGTATCACAACGTCATAATCATGTTTAGCGCTCTCCTAGAAAGCACAAGACATGGACCCGATGTTGATTTGATGTGGGTCCACTTTCACCCGACGCTGTCCCAACATCAAATCAACGTTAAGTGTACGTTTTGTGTTTACTTGGGTGCGTGCCATGCCGGACTCGTCTGGCCAGCACTGATTCAATGATGGTTTAAAGTTAGTCCGGTGCTGCAGATGATGGACCAAGCCTAGCATTGTGTCGTGCTAGGTTCACTGGCCATCCAGCTGGCACTAACCACTATAGATGGACCAGGTATTGTCATCACCTAATGAGATCTGTGGACGACCAGCATAGGCACTGTGCGCATCTCTCTGCGCATCACTCAGCCTGTTATGTACACCCGATGTCGATGACCCAGAATGACCCATATACTGACCTAAGGTCAGCCTTTATAGAATATATATCTCACTCATTCACCCACCCACCGAAAAAATCATTATCTGCATTCGGAGAAAACATGATGGCACACTTTCACCTCAGGATGCCAAAACTTGCCATATACTGAGATAAGAATTTAATTTTCCTGATTTCTGAATAAATATACTATTACACACGTGTTACATTTGACCTAGCTTCGCTCGTTCTCTTCTCTCACCCACAGAGATCACTAATTTGAAAGGGCTTGCTCAGAATTTTGAACACAGCACAAAGTCAGCACTACACCATTGAGCGCTCTGGAGGGTGACTTTTGCCCTTATCCTCGTTATATTAGTACTACCTAATGAAATTTTGTTATCCCTCTCCATATGTTATGGAGAAAAACAATGATTTATCTAATTTGGTCCTGATCTGCCAAGTCATTATCTGCATTCAAGATGGCGCATTTTTGGCTCAGGATGCCAAAAGTTGAGATAGGAGTTCAATTTTCATGATTTCTAAATAAATATACTATATAGCCTACATGCGTTACATTGAGTTCACTTTGTTTAATATAATTGCAACAAACTTTATTTGCTCACAGTTAAACCCTTTAACCGCCAAATTATTCAATCTGAATTTTGACCCACTTGAAGTTGTGTCACGCTGACGCGATCCACAACTTCAAGTGACTGAAAATTATTCAGATTTGGCAAAATGGAGGTCAACTCTTTTCAAATCTTGCTGGTTGATGTCACATTTTATTTTTAACATATTTAAAATGTCGTACTTAATGTGCTAAGAATAACTGAAAACCTGGATATATGCGGCACCGGCGGTTAAAGGGTTAATAGTTATGTAACACCTGGCCGGAGTGAGTAACGAGCATCGAACAACGGCCACCGATTCACAAGATCTTATACGGATTAAAATACACCTGTGACGTCTGTTGTTAAGACAGTAGTTTCGGATCTACGAATATACTGTTATCTTTAATGCTGGCCATGCAGGCCGGCACAATGTACGGGTTTATTCATGAACCTGTATGTATGCCTTATGTAGCATGGTTTAACTATATGACTAAAAATTGAGGTTTTCGATATCAAATCGTGTAACAAATGTGACTATTTTAAGTGTATTTTAAGTCGAAGAAAAGACTCAATCACAATAGATTCGTTGATCCAAATATACTCGGCGCTGCGCGCCTCGTACATTCGGATCTACAAATCTATCAAATTTCGTTCTTTCTCCTTGACAGAATAACGAACACATCAGGACATATAAAGGACAACACGAATTACTGCTTGAAGTAACGAGCCTCGCCGAAAATGAAGTGTATTCACCTAGTTGGAAGGATCTCGCCCTGCACTATAACTATGTTTCGGGATAGATCGCAGCATGTAGGCCTAGGCCTATCTGAAACATAAGATACTCACAGCATCACAAAATCGCCGAAATATTTTCAGGATGTGTTTTAAAAAATGTGGATTCATCAATGGTCACTAAGTTAGTTGAACCAAATCAGAATGTATTTTGCAGACGTTACCAGTGGTTTAATCGATAGCGTGCCGCCGGTGGAACTCCAGCTTACGTTTCAGATATGGTATGCTTGCTAGAACGTCATACGTTGTGGATGGAGGGTTTTGGCATATATATTTGCGGGACAACAACAGCACATAAAACGACCATTGATAAACACCAACGGATTCCGTTATTTGCTTGTCTGTTCAATGTGTGACAGGGATATTAGGAAGTGAAAATTTTACCTTATTCACGCCGTACTCTATCCTGATGCGATCTAGGACAAGGTAATAAACATATACTATTCGTATTCAGAGAGGCACTCCCGCGGTTGTTAAAACATTGGCTGAATTCAATACAAGAACATTAGCATGTTACACAGCTCAATACAGCTACAAGGAGAAGGAGTCCCAGACAAGACACGGCCGACATGATTGTAAACAAGCTGAGGAAACAGTTTACACTTCAACCGTGAAATCCAATAGCGAGTCGAGTAAGCAGAATACAAAACATGGACTTGATGGAAATTAACTGGCTACTTCATGGAATAAAATGTCTCGCAACACAATTAGCACTACTGACTGCCTGCGAGTTCTTAGTAGCCACACACCGTATTTTGCAAGCTACATGCACTTATCGGCATGTCGAAAAATCTGAAATACCGTCGCAAATAGGCCTACCACTTTGAAAAAAAACAAGATTTCACTACATATATTCAAGATAATATATAGATATATTCAGCTCATCACAAGGTATCACAGCACAAAACTCTCCTGGGAAATGATCTCCAGACTGAGATTTGTAGGTCACTATAGCTGTCACGTGACTAGAAAGACAGACTACTTGTTTCTGCCATCAAAGGGGGGTAATAAAACATGAGATGTAATACATACAGCAAACCATGGACGTAGACTCAGTGTTTTAACCCTTACAATGCTGAATTATTTTTGAATAACAATGAGGATCAAAGGGTTATTTTTAATTTAAAATTATCATAAATGACTTAGTTAACTCATTCTACTTCATTTGAATACCTATGTTATGGGTCTACTTTTTTGTTATTATTTCGGTGTGGGGACCGTATTTAGACGTCGAAGTCTGACATCTTTAGTCGTCACACTCTGCCGTCTAAATACAGTCCCCGCGCTGAAAGGGTTAATATTGGTCAGACGTCAGAAGCAACACGTGATCCCAACTATTTGCAAATTTTATGCTCCAGGTAGTATGTACACTGACATTGCCAGGTAATTACAACCAGTTTTGCTACCAAAATCGGATGCGAATGTTCTGCGATTTAAAATAGAAAATTTTAATATCTAATTCATCGTCCGACTGTCAGTGAGATATTGACAACAGGACGGCGACAAGTCGCAAGTCAAATAATTATTAAAAATTGGGGGCTCGCCGATGATCATGCGACATATTTCACACCAGTTGTGGATTAAAAATATAGGTCTGAGAGTAGAATGAGGTGCAGGTGAGTCATGGGTATGTTGTGCAGATTTGTTGTATTCAATCACCCGGCGACAAATCGCAGCCCATCGCAGTGCTGCCGCCGATTTTTACTTTTATTAAAATGGATGCAATAACAAGTTCATCGCAAGAGAGTGACACAGACACGTCTGCGAGGTTTTGCGATTATGCTGCAAATTTGCATACAATTAATATCTAAGGCATCTTCAACTAATCATCACCAAGCCCTGTACGTGTGCCCATTAAATTAAGCTCGGTCTGTTCCTATCTTGCTTCAAGTTCCTGAACAAATCAAGCAATTATCTTAATTAGAACACTCCGTGATTGTGAAGTGCTGTCAACAATGTGTGACGTCACAGCTTGATCATCGCATTGGTTGAGACGTCGCATCAGTGTCGGGTTAATGTTGGGGCAATATCTGCGACTCTGGCCTGACGTTACAATGCATTTCTTCAATGGACTTCCTTCTGCCGGGAAATCCCCGCACTGTGCAATGTAAAACATGTCAAGGAAACCCGACACTGATGCGACGTCTCTTGTTTTGCTGTTAATCTCGCTGCCTCTATTGACTCTTCTCTCAATAACAGATGTGGAAGTGTTACGCCACAAACATTCTTCTCTCCTCTTAAATTCTGTATGTGACGTCATCCAATGCGATGATCAAGCTATGACGTCACACATTGTTGACAACACTTCACAATCATGGAGTGTTCTAATTAAGATAATTGCTTGATTTGTTCAGGAACTTGAAGCAAGATAGGAGCAAACCGGGCTTAATTTAACAGGCACACAGGGCTTTGCCAAGTGACTGAGTTCCAGTCATGGTTGTCAAAGAATTTAAGCACAGGTGGCGCCACTCACATGAGCTGTGATTGACTTAAAATGGGTGTACAATGTACACTCAATGTACAGCTCATGCGAGTGGTATAAGTGTGCATTCAGACTTGTGCCTGAGCATCTATCACAAACTATTTTTTTAATATTACGGACATATGAATTGAAAGCTGCCTTAAGATGTGTATAATATGACCTGATGAGTAGTGCTGCCTTTTTATCATGTTCATAATAGTGTCGCCGTTTTCTGGTGATCCTGTAGAAGCTGTCATAATGGCATTAATAATTCCATAACAACCAACATAATAATAAGATCAATGTAATTGATAAATAGTCTGGGTCTGCCTTCAGCCCAAGCTCTATTATAATCATATATGGGCGGTTCTCGAACAAGTGGGACATTTGGTCCCGTTTTTTTAAAGCAAAATTTAAAACTATTTACTTAACAGATCGAGTAAATTAATGATAATTAGTCATACAATTAAATTTGGAAGCAGAAAGTAGAGGATAAATGTGAAAAATACGTGTTTTTTAGAACGGTCGAACAGAGGACACCAAATGTTTTTTGGTGTCCTCTCAATAATGCCATGTGCGACCGCAGTAAATAATTTTCTCGATGTCCTGTGTGCGTCCTTTGGTGTCTCATGTTCGACCAAATGTCGGACCATGTGGACAGGACATTTTTTCGTGTCCTTATTTTCTAGTATAGATTTCCAATGTTACGACCATTTCGTGTCCTATGTTACGACCACTTTCGTGTCTCACAATGTTTTGTGATCATAACTTTTCACTGGTTTGTAGGTTAAATCTCCAATTTTCACACAACAATATAAACATAGATACAAACGAGATCCAACATTGATTGTGCTAGTTTATACAGTCATTGTGAAATAAAAACACTATATATGAGCGGTGGAACGGTCGCACATATTACCATATTTTCATCCCCTATACAAATACATTTTTCTTATGTTCCATATTGTTTTGTAGGCCTATACAATTATGTAAAGCACACACAACCTGTGTGGACATGGATGTATACACACCAATTTCAACACTAAATGGCGACTACTGTTCAAGAAATTGACATCAGAAGAAAATGCATGTAGGACACGGAAATTTTATGTACAGTAAAAGTAATAATTAAACCCTTTCACTTGGTTTTTCACTTGTTTTCAAATAATATTTCTGCATCTGCATCATATTATTTGGCTTTTTAGTTTACTTTTCAAGCGATTGTGGCAAGATATTAAAACTTATGCCATGATTTAGTAGTAGCTGTCAATAGGACACGAAATGTTACGACCACCATAGCTTAATATATTCATAAAAAGGCTCTAATTGTTATAATTTAGATGGTAATATATGATTTCTATATAAAACTAGTTCTTCCTCTAAAGATGTGTCCGTATATCCATTAGAAAAAAATAATTGGTGTCCTGTGATAAACAATTGTTCTGGCTACGGTTTGAAATGTCCCATTTATTTGCATCAAATAATGCATCAAAAAATAGTAAAAACTGTCATAATATTATTATTAAATTAAATGATCATATTTAGATTTAAAAGCTCTTCCAGCTTCTTTAGTTTGTTTAGAATTGAAAAGTATTAAAATATTTCAACGTTTGCATCGAGAAATATAATGTATGTCTTAAAAAAAAAAAACATTTTCGACGCACCTTTTGAGAATAGCCCAGATAGGCCATAAAAGTGCATATAAAGTCATATAGAGGTAAAGTCAGAGTCATTGCATGTCACGTCTTGTTCACATAAACATGACATAAAGATTGGATTGAGATGAATAACAAGAAAGTTAACAAATGACCAACCAATCAACTGATTAAACAAACAAGTGAGCAAATTCTGTGAAACTCAATGACCTCGACCTCCATTGTTTTCACCGAGCTGGCTAATACAATGAAGTTTGGGGGAGGGTCCTTGTGTTCTTGATCAGTTCATCACCGATTTGCTTGATCACTTCTTTGTTTGATCACTAGTTTGTCCGATCCCTTGTCCACCTGCTCATTGTTCGTCTGATCGTATGTTCGTCTAATCACTGGTTTGTTAAATCACTTGTTTATTGATTACCTAATCTACTAATCAAGGTTATATAACGCCCCTCCCCCATACTTCATTCTGTGAAACGCAGTGACGTCACATATAGGCTAAATTGGGCTAGGAGAACCTTCTGAGGATGGTGAGATGATTGAGATGACACTGTCCTCCAGACACAGGATTCGAAATTCGAGCCCTAGCGGTCTGAGGCCGAGCACGCTACCTCTCGGTCACGGAGGCTCCCCAAAATACTGACTTTCACACGTGGATGGGGAAGAAACATTTTTGTTTCTTTCAAACCGCCGAGACCGGGGACCGAACCCCGAATCTGGCGTAAAAGGCAGCGGTGCTACCCACAACCCTAGGGTCCCCGCCAAACGAGAGACCAAGAAACAAATGGTCAAGCAAACAAACAAGTGATCAAGAGAACAAGTGATCAAACAAACAAGTAATCAACAAATCTGATGAGCAATCAAACACGTGGTCAAGCAAACCAATAAATGATGAAACAAACACCAAGTAAAAAATGATCAAACAAACGAGGGCATGCAAACAAGTGATGAAGTAAACAAGTGATCAAACAAACCAATGATTAAACGAAGCAGTGATCAATCGAACAAGTGATCAAGCAAAGAAGTGATCAATAAAACAAGACAATGATAAAGCAAACATATAATCAAGCAAACACGTGATAAAGGAAACAAGTGATCAAGCGATTAAGTGAACAAGTGACCAAGAAAACAAGTGATCAAGAAAAGAAGTGAATACGCATAAAAGCAACGAGCAAGTGGTCAAACGAACAAGCGATCAAATAAACAATTGATCAAGAAAATAAGTGATCAAGCAAACAGGTGATCAGGTCTACCTAGTCGAGTATAGCCTACCCAGTCGTCAGACGAGAAGCAAAAATTTTTAAAAAAAATGATCAGGTAAGAAAATGATCAAACAAACTAGTGATCAAGAATACAAGTGACCAGGAAAAGTGGTACTCAAGCGAACAAGTGACCAAACTAACGAGTGACCAAAGTCTAACAAGTGATCAAGGCACAATATGATCAAACAAAATAAATGAGCAAACAAACACGTGATCAAGAAAACAAGTGATCAAGAAAAAAAACGATACAGTGAGTTTATCGGTGAGCAGAAAAACGAAAAAAGGAGCAAACGAAAGAAAGTAACGTTAACACACAAGCAAGAGATAAAAACAAAGAAACGTCGCATGGTTAACAAATAAATAAATAAGGAGTACAAACAGCAATGGAGCAAACAAGATACATACAAAATTAAAAAACACAGCCTAAAAGCGAAGGTCGGACAAGTCCACCTTCTGAACCACTGTCACAAATAACCAGTGTGTTTCGTACATCAGATAGAATGACTAATTAATCAACATCCTTGGTCACATGCTTCTTGTTGCCTTAATTAGTGTTGCCATGCTTCAAACAACAACTCCCTGCAAGGCAATGTCCCGACCATGCACTGCTACGTCGACTGATAATAACAGACACACCACATGACCTAGCAGCGATAGATTCCACATAATATATCAGGTCTCAACATTTGAAAGGTTCTATTCATGCTATGGTATTAAATAAGCTAAATGTTATTACAAAACTAAATGTCAAACAACAAAGCAGCTCTGAATCACGATCATCGTGATATAAATCTTTTGCAAGAGAACAATGAATCGATAGCAAAGGAGCGAACCAGATGATACGTGGGGGTGCGCCATGAGTATTCAATAACAAGTTGCCCTTCAAAACCGAGGTCATATTGTTTTCGTAATGTATGATGCATATTTACCATTTTGCTTTGCAAAGCTTTTTTCTGGTCATACAACTTGACATTTCTGTTGATGTGGTAATGGGAGAAATAGAGGCCACTCCAACAGGACTGAGCTGTTTTTATTGTATATTTTCAAATTTATAGCCAAACTTAAATAATAGGCATGCAGCTTGCAGAACACGCATCTACAAAATATGATTCGTGCACCAGTCCACAATCCAACTTAATAAACCTCCGCGGCAGGTCTTCAGATGAAATGAAAATGTACAAAAACGAAATGAATGGGGTTTTAGGCCACCTTTGTGCACATAGGGAAGAACAATTTTGTTTCTTTGTAACTTGGAGGCTAGAGTGGGGTTCGAAGTTTTTTTTTAAATTCAAGTTGGTATTCTATATCTGCAACCATCCTTCTGATGATCTTGTTAGTAGAATTGTATTCAGTTGTTGTCTACCAATTACAACATATAAATCAACAACGTATGATGATCCATTACTTATTTGAAAATTCAATGTTTGGTTGACTATTTCGATCCTTTACAATCTTGAACTTCGTAATGTGGTTTGACAACATTCGACCATCAATCCACACACTTTCACTTGTGTCCGATATGATCAATCTACGTCATCTGTATGTTGCCTGACGAGAACTGAACAGTGTTAGTTTATGCATAGACCTCTAGATATGGACAACCAACGGGCGGAAAAGGGATAACTGATTTCCGGTCTACCTTTCATGCTGTCTATTTATGTTTTCCATCGTCTCGATAGGCGAGTAATTTTGGCTATTTTGTCACTATAATTTAAAATACTGAACCAACTAATTGTTCAAAATAATGTATTTTTTCATGTTTATGCTAAAAATAGACATCAAAAAAAATCACAATTGAGGTTTACAATTTAAATTAGACGCCAAAGTGAAGCTGTTTCAAACTTAACTGTAGTCCTAAGCCAGCATGTCAGTAGTCCTTAATCCGGACAATTGTCATATTGAATTGAATACATGTACAGACGTCAAAGTATAGGTGTATTGGACATGGTGTGTATACGTTTATGATCTATGTCCGCATATTTTCACAGGAGAAGGATACTTTATGGGCTTAGATGTTGTGTTAGTAGTTGTTCTTGTTGTAATATTTAAATACTTTTGATAATGAAGCAGAAGGAACTTTTATAATGTATTCATTTATTGAATACATTTAAAACGATTTGAAAGATATTGATGTTAATAATTAATTTGACTGTGATTGAAATTGTGATCAACACAAAGTTTACATACCCATGAAAAAACGATCAAAAAGCACATGGTTGACAGTTTACAGCGGAAGTAACCTACCCCCTTTTTCGCCAATTCGCGCAAACGGAAGCTCATACACATCAATCAGTGTCCTGAGATTTGAAGTCGGTTGTCCATTCCATCGATGTCTATGGCTTATGCCAGGCCAGCATCTTCGACCTCTAGACAATACACCCCTTAAGCTCTATGCAGTTGTATTTAATAGGCTGGGCGGGGGCCCTAGGGTAGTGGTTAGCACCGCTGCCTTTCACGCCAGAGTCCGGGGTTCGGTTCCCGGTCTCGGCGGTTTGAAAGAAACAAAATTGTTTCTTCCCCATCCACGTGTGAAAGTTAGTATTGTGGGGAGCCTCCGTGACCGAGAGGTAGCGTGCTCGGCCTCAGACCGCCAGGGCTCGAATTTCGAATTCTGTGTCTGGAGGACAGTGTCATCTCAATCATCTCACCATCCTCAGGAGGTTCTCCTGGCCCAGTTTAGCCTATATGTGCACAAAGGTGGCCTAAAGCCCGATTCTTTTCATTTTCATTTAATAGGCTTTATTTGGCTAAGTTGTTGTTATTGCAATGAATGTTTAAACATCAAGATCTTTAAATTTGTGGTCTCAAATTAAACAAGCGAGACACAACTGAAAGTGGGTGGAAATTAAATAAATTTAACAAATATTGGTAATTTCCACCCACTTTAGGTTGTGGTTTGCGGAAGCGAGACACAACTTAAAGTGGGTGGAAATGAAAAAACTTTAACAAATATGGGTAATTCCCACCCATTTTGAGTTATGGGTCACGTGAGCGAGACACAACTTAAAGTTGGTGAAAATTAAATAACATAACTTGGCTGATAATATATACGTAATACGGCGTTAGCTGGTCGGTTTTGGCTCGATCACTTAAGTTAAGCAACGCCGGCCCCGGTCCATAATGGGATGGGTGACCGCCTGGAACATACCAGGTGCTGTATACACTAGAACATGAGTGCAGCGATGTCGTGTCGTGGGGTTCAGGGAACCACGTAAATCAGATGGCTCGTCTGACTGAACTAGATTTGGCCGTAAAATAACCTCACTGGACGTAGGCGCAGTTTTCATCCGGCGTGACCCTAAAAAATCCACAAAGTGGTGCGATAGCACCCGTGGCGCGATAGCACAATAGTGCGTATTGCCACGTAACATACAGATGCAGATACAGATAAAGGGTTAACATGGTTAAGTCTAGTATTTGATGTGAAGGCCGTGGAGGAAGGCAGAATTAAATCATGCTGTTTAAATGAGTAGTCCACTGTGTACGAACAGCGCATCTGTACCCAGACCATACCACGCTGACTACAGGGATACAGGCAACTGGGGTACAACTATAACCAGAAACAAACATTTGCTGGTATATAGCTTTAGCTCGCAAACCCTTAATCAAGTTAATTGCTTTGCTCTTAGTTACTTGTCACAATCGCACAGAATCTCACAGAATCTCGGATAATCTCGTTCCCATAATATTTATCCATGGTCAAATATCAATTAAATCCCACCCACCAAATAGTTCGTGGTTTCCCTCTGCTGGCCTCTGCTGTCCAGGCTCTGTTAGAATCACATAGTGGTCATCACAAGGTCATTGGAGGTCATATAAAGGTCCTAAATGACATGGTCATTGGGCTTCCTGTCTGTTCGTCTGCCTGGCTTTCTCCATACTGTGCACGACCAGTTTACCTGACAAGGCGTAGACACAGACAGATTGGTTCTAGCCTAACTCCACATGTATCCTCTTAATTGGTTTACATTTCATGTTAGAAGCAGAATGGACAGCCAACTGAATAAGACAAAAAGCTCCATGCGTGCCTCCAAAACAGATGCCCCAATGACGAAAGATGAACACATAATTCTGATAACAAACAAAAAAAAACAACAACAACAAAAACTGAGAAACAACGACAAGAAATAAATAACTATGCGAAGAGGAATATGAGCAGCAATAATTCATGTAAACATATGAATGAGTATGCAAAAGAACAAGTGAATGAACGAAAGAGAGAACGAACGAACAAGCGAAAGTAAGAACGAACAAACGAGCCAGCAGTAAAGCAAGGAATCAAGATATTTTAAACAAATAGCGAAATCAGGCAAATACAGAAGAGTGAAAAATCCATTGGTCTACTAAAAAACACAAGTTGTAAATATCAAACGAACATGTCACATAATTATTCTGTTGTGTCCTTGTGAGGTCTAACCTCACCACACGTCATGTACATGTGACCCATCTGTGAAGTAGAGCGGGTGAATAATTACCTCACCCGACTGGCTACCTTAATTAGTGTTAGTCAAGCTTTAAACTGACAAAATGACAGCTTGCTTTATAATCCCAGGCGCTATTTTCAACACTGATGTTGGTGTTATTTTGCATCCATACATGTTGCGTAATTGGATCATTACATTGTCCTCTTTTTCCCAGACCACACGTGACTGCCTCGCACGCACAACAGTTCAGCCTGAAAATACATCCTGTCATAAAAGGCAGCATATGCCACCAAATTAATGCCAAACATGATTACCATCAATGTTGTTATGCCTGTGTGATGTTTCAAAGCGTTTGTTGTCATGTAACCTAAGAAATGAGTATCATGATCTTACTTTAGACATTTTATTTTATTTTCTTGAATACAAGCCAACGATTGCAGTTATTATAGAGTTAATAATATTCCACCTATTTATAATTAATTTTATCAATTTTAATCAATAATGAATGTTTATCATCTCAGCCGTTCAAGGGTTAAAATATCAATTTGATATTTTACGTCGGCGTATTTAAATAATACAGAAAAATTATTCACATCACATTGGGAATTAGGACATTAATTTATATTTCAATGCGTTTGAAAATGAGCATCTGGATGGTAGCAAAGCTGAAAGGGTAGCATAACTGTAAGGGTAGCAGATGTGAACAGGTAGCATATGTGAAAAAGTAGCAAAGCTGAAAAGGTAGTAGAGCTGAACAAGATAACAAAGCTGAAAAGGTGACATAGCTGAAAAGGTAACTCAGCTGAAAAGGTAACGTAACTTAAAAGGTAACATAAATTAAAAGGTAGTATAATGAAAAGGCAGCAGAGCTGAAAAGGTAACATAACTGAAGAGGTAATTTACCTTAAAAAGTAACATGACATAAAAGGCAGCAGAGCTGAAAAGGTAACATAGCTGGAAAGGTAACATAGCTGAAACGGTAGCATACAGAGTGGTTTGTGCTCGGTACACTCAGTAGGTACGATTACGATGTGGGTGGCAGGATGCTTCACGAATGAGTATAACCCTCAGTGGTATCTTCTGAACAGTGCTAGGGAGCCACGGGTTTACATCCAACCTGAAGACCCTGGTTCCCGTCCCGTTGGTTAGTTAGCCCATAACTAACTAACTAACACTAAATAAAAAATAACTAACTTCGCCAGATCCGTTGGGCCAGGTAGAATTCCTGCTGCTTAAATACCTTGAAAAGCTGAGGTTTACATTCTGAGTCTACTGAGCATGAACCACGTTGCAGATGGGAGTTTCCAATAGCCTAATTGTAATGGTGTCTGAGAAGTGTCCTGTGAGTCAGGCCAAGGAGGTTCTCGTCCCTCGCCGATAGCTCAATGGTAGAGCACCTCCGTACATAGGGGGAAGGTCGGTGGTTCGAGTCCACCTTGGCTTGGGACATTTTTCAGACACCACAAAATTTGATTCTATCTGGAAAACTGGGCTGATAAAGTCAGAGTAGTAGGCATTTAAATATGTCCATCAACGCATTAATGAATTCTGAAGAAGTGAGCCTTAATGGTTCGAGTCCACCTTGTCGGTAGTGAGCCTCAAAAGGTTATTGGGGGACTCTAGACTCTAGAGTTATATTTAAAGTCATATATATGACATACGAAAATAAGGGTACGTCAAGGGTTCGAACCCAGGACGGTCACCCCTCAAAAAATAGGATGAAGCCTAAGTTGGTTACTTAAACTGGTTGATTCAGCAGAGTGGTTTGTGCTCGGTACACTCAGTAGGTACGATTAGTCGCATTCGGCCTTAAGGATTATGATGTGGGTGGCAGGATGCTTCACGAATGAGTATAACCCTCAGTGGTACCTTCTTCAGTGTTAGGGAGCCACGGGTTTACATCCAACCTGAAGACCCTGGTTCCCGCCCCGTTGGTAGTTAGCCCATAACTAACTAACTAACACTCACTAAAAAATAACTTAAAAGGTAGCATAACTGAAAAGGTAACATATCGGAAAAGGTACATAACTTAAAAGGTAACATAACTGAACAGGTAACATGGCTGAAAAGGTAGCATAACTTAAAAGGTAACACAGCTGAAAAGGCAATACAGCTGAACGGGATGACAGAGTTGAAAAGCTAACATATCTAAAGAAAGCAGGGCTGAAAAGGTACCATAGCTGAAAAAGACTAACAGAGGTAAAAAGCTGGCGGAGCTGACAAGGTAGCAGAGCTGAAAAGGTTTAGAAGCGCCAAGTAGGTATCATTACTGAACAAGGTAACATTTCTGAACAAAGTAACACAGATGAGCAACGTGAAAGAGCTGAACAAGGTAACAAAGCTGAACAAGGTAACAGGACTGAACAATGTAACATAGCTGGACAGGATATAGTAACAGAAATGTAATAGGTAACAGAGCTGGACAATGTAACATGACTGAAGAACGACAATCCAGTACAAATTGTTTATGCAGTAATTTCAGCGATAATTTCAGTGATCTTTCACCCTTTCTGTCTAAAATTATTTACTCTCAAATATATAAACTTAACGAAGGTGATTTGTTTCATTCTACTTGAATTAGTTCAGTTAAAAATATATTAGATAGTGCTAGAATATCCGGGATCTGGACGAATCAATCTTTACCTGAATCACCGGATCATCTCAATAAAATTCTCAAGTTAATGTTGCATGACCAATTCATAAAAAAATGGAATGACGGCATAACACAAGGTGGGAAATGTGCGGTATATCGTATAATTAAAAACACTTATAGTTTTGAGAAATATTTGATTGAACTACCTTTAAATAATAGAATCTCAATGACAAAATTTCGATGCCACAATCACCGTTTAACAATCGAAAGTGGTTGTCGAGCACAACGACATGCAATTATGATTCGTAGTGTCTCAGGTAGATGCATTGATCAGGCCTACTCAATATATTTGCGCAAATTTGAAATTCTATTTGAGGTAACCTCATTTTAATTGGCTTAATTTGAAACTGCTGTGATTGAGCGAAGCATCAACATCATAATCTGACATTGAATATTATGTGAGCTGAATGATATTATCAGTATAGGTTTAACCTTTATTATATATCATGGATTCCCTTTCGTTATTAGTGTGTGGGTGATTATGCGCATTTTACAAAGTTCAGGATGGTCTATACCTGACCATGATGAGACAAACACGAATTAATAAAAAATATTTTATTTTATAAAATAGCGAAGTGTTACACGGCAAACTAGACTATCAGTAGAGACTGCAAAATCTGCAAATCTGCTTATTATTTTGCATATAATCCTACGGACAGACAAAACATACGACCAAATGATAATCTCCTTTGGTAATGAATCTCTCACTGTCCTTATTGTGATGGGATACATGAATTATATTTCGATCTTTAAGCGCTGAGCAGTTGATTTAATCTTTGTATCAGCCTAGTATATCACGGTTATTGGGAACTAAATGTGTGCTTAAACACCAAGGTGTGTAAATGATTGGTCTCAAACTTTAATACGATAACGTAGCGAGTAAAGAGTAAGAAAAGCACCCATTTAAAAAAATACTCATAGGTAATGCAGTAGAGTCTCGTTATGCAGACAACGAGAGTGCGGGAGTCAACCAAAGTGGTCCCATCAGTAAGATTATGACATAAGATAAATTAACCATTAAGCAAGCCCTGACATAATACTATATTAACTACAATCGTCTTATGATATGGTATCCCTAACTATAAGTATGGGATAACTAATATTTTCATGTTCAAAAGTATTTGTATTTGATTAGCAATAAAATATTTGTAATACATTATATAACTTTTGATTCAGATTAATGATATGCAGTAGTGTACTTTTTTGCTTGCAATATCTAATGATTTAACTTCTGTACTGATCGATTACTGTATACGAAGTATAAAGGTCACACTTCACCATTAACACGTTACAGTATAGCTATAGGAATTAAGGATGTCTGAGTGGTGGTGGTCTACTGTAGGTCTATATCAGATAAAAGCTCAGCACGTTATTTTGATATTTTGAATAGTTATTTGAACACTTCTGCCATTTAATTATTACTATTCACAAACAAGCAAACAGACAAACACAAATGTTAACAGACAAATAAGCAAACAAATAAACAAGCAATGAATCAGCAAACATGAAAACAAAAAAAAAATTAGACAAACAAACAAACACAACAAAAATAGAGGTCATATAGTGCTGTGTTGTTTATCTCGCGAAACGCTAATTGCTATTTATCACAGCAATAAACAAACAAACAAACAAACAAGTTACCAAAAAAAAACACAAACAAAAAATTTGAAACAAACTCTATTTGTTGTATCCTCATCTATTTGTCACATAAGTTGACCTAGTACCACGCAATCTCGGGCCCTGCATATTTTTCAAGTGGGAACCTGGTCACAGAATAATTTGGTCTCACCCATAATGTGACAGACAGATATGTTGGGCTTTTTTCTGCCAAGCAGAGGTCACTCACCGCCGGTCTGTCTGCCTTCCTCTGTACTGTGCCACTTCCTGCTTACCTAATAAGGCGTAAAGACAGACAGATTGGTTTCTATCTAACTCGACATCCATCTGATGTCTGTGTGGCAGGAGTGAAGCCGGCTAGATAGCCACCTTAACATGTAATCAAAGTTCAACACGTGTTTCAAGAATAGTCCATGATAAAGAGAGCTAGAAACAAACAAACAATTGCAACGAGGAGCATACAAACTACGCCAGCAGACCAAGGAACAAACAAAAAACAAACAAATCTAACAAACAGATAGGGAAACTAACAAACAAACAAGCAAAACACAATCAAATCACAAACAAACAAACAAACAAACAAACAAACAAACAAACAAACAAACAAACAAACAAACAAACAAACAAAAACAACCAAGCAAACAAAAAAAGCGCCAAGCATCTGTGTAGAAACAAACAAGCCACGAACACACTAGTACAAACTGACGAACACACTATTATTATTAAAGCTTGCAAACAAGTGCAAACAATAAACCAAAGAAATGTATAAAAAATACACTAACGAAATGAATGAACAATAATGGCACATAACCACATGTCACATATTATGTCACATTAGAATGTGGCGGGGGTACTGGTGCAGTGGTTAAAGATGTCTGCTTGGAAAGTCTGAGATTGCGGGTTCGAACCCCGCTCTGGCATTCAAGTTTCAAAGAAACCAAATGTTTTTACCCTGCTCACTTGTAAAAATTGAACATTGTGGGGAACGTTTGTGACCAAGAGGTAACGTTCTCGGCCTCAGACCGCCAGGGCTCTAATTTCGAATCCTGTGTCTAGAGGGCAGTGTCAACTCATTCATCTCACCATCCCCAGTAGGTTATCCTGGCCCAGTTTAGCATATGTGTGCGCATAGGTCTAAGACCTCATTCATGCTATTGCATTCCATTTTTCACAAGTAAAAACTAATTATTATTGTAAACAAACAAAACTTATAATAAAATAAAATATAACTTTAAAGAGCGTTCCATATCCAGCGAATAACAAGCTAATCTCAAACCTTCTCCAGTCAAACGAAATAATATTTCTCACTAACCATGACACATTTCAATCGCACTTGTTTATATCACGACAATCGTGACACAACAGGTTTGTGATTAACATGTATTTTTGTGTAAAATCATGGCTGATTTAACATATAATACCCTAGAATGGATGTAGCATTTTAAATGTTGTAAAGTGCATTTGCATTCAAATCCTAATTTGAATTGCACGCATCCTACTCTATCCGCGATATTGTTTAAGATTTTATCAGATTATTTATTGGTAAAATAGGTGAATTTCTTCATCTTCACATGGGCTAAACTGCTGGTTTAAATTGTCATTTTCAGATTTTTTGATTTTTTTCATTTGTTTTTGATTACATAGAACTACACACCAATACGCAAAATTCAAAAGGGAAATTGGGAATTTGTTTACTGGGTTCACATATAAGATATTTTTCAGTAGACTATGCCTCTTAACTTTTCACGACGTTATCGACCTTGTCCTGAGCCACTCTTCGCTAAATAATCATTATCACAGCTTGACCTTAACTGAATAGTTTCCTATATCTTAATCAGGTTTAACCTTTAGTATATGTCCTTGCTTGTATCTCGCCAGTTCGGTGTGGGCGGTTAATGCGGCTAATGTGGTATATGTTACATCGTTCAAAATGACTTTTATCAGAGTGACCATTATCAGAAAAGCAGCACAAGAAGAGAACAAAAAAGGAAATGTATGTATGACACAGTAAAGGCGAGCATGATATAAGCAGATAATTATTGTGCTGAAATGATGAAAAATTGCAATAAAATAAATGTACCAACTTATATTATGCAAGTTTCAAATGAGTCTGTGCTCATTTTTTATGACTGAATATTTATTAACCGGAAAGTACAGTAAATGTATGTTGCTTGGTAGACTACTTGACATGGGTATATCATCCCTGATCTCTGCACTTTCAACATTTAAATATACACAAAGGTATTCTGCTACAGACGGGGTGGTAGACTGAGGACTGCAAGAGGTGTTGAAAAGAGATGACTTTTTGAATAGAAATTTCACCACGCATATATTAGCTAAATTATTGTTCCGTTTTTAATGCCTATATTGTGATATATCTTATCTGTGATACTTTTGTATGTATGTGATATACATGTTTTTTTCTCAATTGTAGGAGTTTTTGTGAATAAATAATATTAATAATAATTTAAATACGTACAATGCGGCTCTGGGGCCCATCCCACAAAAAAAAACTAATATAAAGATTATCCTAACTTTCTCTTATTTGCATTAGAAAAGTTAGGATCATCCTAGCATTTCTAATGCAAACAAGAGAAACTTAAGATAATCTTAATTTGAAGTTGTTTAGTGGGACGGGCCCCTGGCCCAACATTCAACCAGCATCGCACTCCTCAGATTTATCACTATGGTAACAAATTCAATAAAGAGCAAAACCTTACGGGTTCCAGATTCATTAAATTTGTTCTTTCTCAGTTACGTCTGAGATTCAGCAACTTGAATCAATACTTGTACTCTAAAGATTGCATCGATAATCCACATTGCAAATTTTGTAGTTTCGAAACAAGCAATATTTTAGTGATTGTTCCATGCAAAGCGGACCTACAGACGATTTATTTATTATCATTTAATAATTGTGATAATAAGAGTACTTCAGCAATTTCAAATATTATATTACAAGGTGTTAACATACGAGATCACAATCTTTAAATTATTCAAGCAGTATTTAATTATCTGTACCATGATAGAGCTTTTAGCTTGCATTTTCGTTGAGCGTACGCCCAGAACAAATCGTTATTTTTCTCTAGACACTATATACCTCACACACAGTTTTGACATTTCACTTAGGTTGTAACGTATAAAACAATTTCTTAGAAGATATTTTTGTGCCATAATTTGCCTTTTATTCAATATACATCATAATTGTGAGCTGATGTTTGTGTCTACTAGAAGTCAGTACGACACTATGACAATGCCATATCAATACTGGGCTACCATCGCTGGTGCCGGCCAACATCTATTCAACACTTGGGCGGTGCTTTTGGCTGTCTGGGTGCGTCATGTTTACAGTCACTGACAATGCATAGTACAGGCGCTCCAATGCTGGGTCAGTGTCGCGTAAAATGACCCAACATCAGCCCAGTACGTGCTCAGTCCAGAGGCCTTGCACCAGTGCTGGAATTATGCTGGACCACGCTGTCCCACCATCTGCTTCTCCGGTACAAATCTATCCAGCACCTTTGCCACTGCGGAACGAGATATGCGGGTTGGGCTAATGTTGATGTAGCCTTATATTCCCAGCGAACACGCCAAATTAAAACAATGTTGGTTTAATGTTAGCCCACCGTCTGCGACGCTGGTCCAACATTAAACCAATATTGTTTCAATGTGTCGTGTTTGCTTGGTTAGGCTCAACTGATAGGGTTGAGCTTAACCTTCCTCCGTAGGATTTACCCAAATTTCAAATGAGAAACCCATAATCATAGTAAAATAAAATGTAATCTTACCAGGAAGTATCCGATCATGATCATTAGTAATCCAATCTAGAAATAGCAATCGTATTGTAATTGTTCGCTTTCATTAAATGTATTTATTAACAAGTTTTCGACCACCATCTTCATTAAATTATGTCAAATGCTCATAAATTTGCTGAAATGGAGATGAGCAAAACTGTTCTATTTTGCTCGGCAAAGCCTAAAAGCAGTATTTGCTCACTTCACAAGTGAGCAGAAACTGCCTCTTGGCTTTCTACGGCAGCATAGATAGCGACATCTACTGAATCGAATGACAGTAATCGAATGACAGCCCAATTGATTGAGCGAAGAAGAGGGAATATGACGGTAAACGCCACGGATCTCGCCGATTTTGTGAAATTCATCACATTCAATATAAGTGACCCACAAATGAATACCCACACGGAACATACATATACTGGCACATAGCTTTAGCTCACAAACCCTTTATCATGTTAATTGCTTTGTTCTTTATTATTTGTCACAATCGCGCAGAATCTCACAGAATCTCAGACAATCTCGTGCTTAGAATATTTCTCCATGGTCACATATCCACTAGATCCCACCCACCAAATAGTTCGTGGTTTCCTTTTGCCGGCCTCTGCTGTCCAGGCTCTGTTAGAATTATAATAGTGGTCATCACAAAGTCGTTGAAAGTCATATAGAGGTCTTACATCACATGGTCATTGGGCTTCCTGTCTGTCTGTCTGTCTGTCTGCCTGGCTTCCTTCATAGTCCAGTGGCCCCCAGCCGCGAGACCTTGCAAAATTGCCCTAAAATCATTTTTTTTGTTTTTTGGCTAGTACATACGTGTTAACTGCGATTTTAATAACATAAACATGAATACATGTAATTATGTTTCGTAGTGTCTCAGGTAGATGCATTGATCAGGCCTACTCAATATTCTTGCGCAAATTTGCGCATTTTATTTGAAGTAACTACATTTTAAAATTGGCTTATTTTGAAACTGCTGTGATTGAGCGAAGCATCAACATCATAATCTGACATTGAATATGATGTGAACTGAATGATCTTGATATTATTAGTATAGGTTTAACCTGTATTAAATGTCTTGAATTCTCTTTCATCATTAGTTTGTGAGTTACTATGTGCATTTTACAAAGTTCAGGGTGGTCTATACCTGACCATGATGAGACAAACACGAATTATTGAAAAATAATTTATTTATAAAATATCGAAGTGTAACACGGCAAACTAGTTATTATTTTATATATAATCCTACGGACAGACAAAACATACGACCAAATGATAATCTCCTTTGGTAATGAATCTCTCACTGTCCTTATTGTGAGGGAATACACGAATTATATTTTGATCTTTAAGTGCTGAGCAGTTGTTTTTAATCTTTTTATCAGCCTAGTATATTACGGTTATTCGGAACTAAATGTGTGCTTAAACACGAAGGCGTGTAAATGATTGGTCTCAAATTTTAAAACGATAACGTACCGAGTAAAGAGTAAGAAAAGCACAATTAAAAAATACTCATAGGTAATGCCGCGCTAAGCAGACAAAGAGAGTGCGGGACTCAACCAAAGTGGTCCCATTAGTAAGATTGTGACATAAGATGAATTAACCATTAGGCATGCCCTGACATAATACTATGTTCACTACAATCGTCTTATGATACGGTATCCCTAACTAAAAGTATGGAATAACTAATATTTTCATGTTCAAAATTATTTGTATTTAAGTAGCAACAAAATATTTTTAATAAATTACATAACTTTTGATTCAGATTAATGATATGCAGTGGTGTACTTTTTTTGCTTGCAATATCCAATGATTTAACTTCTGCACTGATCTATTACTTTATGCGGAGTATAAAGGTCACATCTCACCTTTAACATGTTACAGTATAGCTAAAGGAATAAGGCTGTCTGAGTGGTGGTGGTCTACTGTAGGTCTATATCAGATAAAAGCTCAGCACGTTATTTTGATATTTTGAATAGTTATTTGAACACTTCTTCCGTTTAATTGATACTATTCACAAACAAGCAAAACAGACAAACACAAATGTTAACAGCCAATTAAGCAAGCAAATAAACAAGCAATGAACAAGCAACCATGGAAACAGAAAAAAAGAATTAAACAAGCAAAAAAATAAACACAACAAAAATAGAGGTCATATAGTGCCGTGTTGTTTATTTCGCAAAACTTTAATTTCTATTTATCACAACAATAAATGAACAAACAAACAAGTTAACAAAAAAAGCACACAAACAAACCACTTTGAAACAAACAAACACAAGAGGTCATATGTATGCTCACCTATGTGTCACATAATTGCACTTAGTACCACGCAATTTCTGGCCCAGCATAGTTTTTCAGTGGCAACCTGGTTACACAATAATTAGATCTCTCTAGAATGTGACAGACAGATATGTTGGGGCTTCTTTCTGCCCAGCAGAGGTCACTCACCGCCAGTCTGTCAGCCTTCTTATTCGATACTGTGCCTCTTCCTGCTTACCTAATAAGGCGTAAAGACAGACAGATTGGTTTCTATCTAACTCGACATCCATCTGATGTCTGTGTGGCAGAAATGAAGCCGGCTAGACAGCCACCTTAACATGTAATCAAAGTTCAACAAGTGTCTCTAAAAATAGTCCAGGATAAAGAGAGCTAGAAAACAAACAAACAAATGCAACGTGAAACAAACAAACAAAAAACTTGAACAACAGGCCAAGAAACAAACAACCGACTAACAAGGTTAACAAACTAATAAACAAACAAACAAACAAACAAGCAAACAAACAAGCAAAAAAAAAAACAAACAAACAAACATACAAACAAACAAACACATAAACAAACAAACAAACAAACAAACAAACAAACAAACAAACAAACAAACAAAAACCCGCAAGCAAGCAGGCAACCAAGCATCTGTATAAAAACAATCAAGCCACGAACACACAAGCACAAACTGACAAACACACTATTAGTAATAAAGTTTGCAAACAATTGCAAACAGTAGACCAAAACCAAATAAATATTTACAAAAATACACTGGAATGAAAGAACAATAATGACAGATTACCACATGTCACATATTATGTCATATTAGAAAGTTGCGGGGGTACTGGTGCAGTAGTTAAAGCTGGCTGCTTGGAAAGTCTGAGATCGCAAGTTCGAACCCCGCTCTGGCATGCATGTTTTAAAAAAAACGAAATGTTTTTCCCCTGCTCACTCGTAAAAAATGCACATTGCGGTGAACTTTCGTGACCGAGAGGTAGCGTTCTCGGCCTCAGACCGTCAGGGCTCTAATTTCTCACCATCCCCAGTAGGTTCTTCTAGTACAAATTAGCCTATGTGTGCACAAAGGTGGCATAAAACCTCATTAATTTCATTTCATACCATTTATCACATATATTGTCAAAAATGATTACTGCTGTGAAAAAACAAGACCTATAATAAAATAAAATAAAACTTTAAAGAGCTTTCCATATCCAACGAATAACAAACTAATTTCTCAACCTTCTTCAGTCAAACGAAATTATATTTCTCACTAACCATGACACATTGCACTAGTTTATATCACGACAATCGTGACGCACAGCTGGTTTGTGATTGGCATTTCTTTTTCTATGAAATCATGGATGATTAGACATTTAATACTCTAGCATTGATATAGCATTTCAATGCTGCAAAGTATACATTTGAATTCAATTTTAAAGTTGAATTGCACGCATCCTCTCTATTCTGGATAATTCATGAGGTAAAATAGGTGCATTTCTTCATACTCACTAGAGATAAATTGATTAAATTATCATTTATTCACCTGTTTGTAATTACATAGAACTACACATCAATGCGCATCGGAGTGAAACCATTTTAAAAAAGGGAAATCAGGAATTTGTTTACTGGGTTGACATATTAGATATTTTTCAATAAACAGTGTCTCTTAACTTTTCACGACGTCATCGACGTCGTCCTGAGGCACTCTTCGCTAAATAATCATCATCACAGATTGACCTAACACAGATGGAAACTGAATAGTTTCAGAAATTTTAATAAGGTTTAACATTTAGTAAACGTCCTTGCTTGTCTGCGGTTAAAGAATGATTCAACTGCAAGACGCGCATGCCTGGGACGGTCAAGTGTGGGCCAACAGTAGCCTATTGAGTACAGATTGACGGCATTAATATAGCCACTGAACTGATTTCAAGATACTACTTAAACGGGACATTGATCCAATGATGTTTTAATGCTTTAACATTAATGTTTTAACATTTATACAACGTCGGCCCAACGTCTTCGACGTTGGTCCAACATTGCATAAAGTCATACAAATGTTTTGTGTTTACTGGGCATGTCAATACAAGCTTGTGTCAAGCAGTTTCGACATCCCCGCAGTAATACAGTCAGTTTGTTTGCAAGCAAGCGACCAAGTAGGGGTAAGGGCCAAGATCTTTGAATTATAAACTCATAGATGTCGCTCAAGTATATATGAACTTGCTGTGATTTGAGAACTTGCTCTTAATGAGGCTTTAGGTATGAAACGCATATTTAGTATTATTATGGAATAGGGACTTGACTTACCCACGGGCACTATTGCCTTCTGGGGGACCCTTGTCCTGTGAATTTTAACAGTTGACTACACCTTTAATGTCGGCGATCAGGTTATGTTACATCGTTCAAAGTGACTTTTAACAGATAGACCATTATCAAAAAAGCAACACAAGAAGAAAACAAAAAGGGAAATGTATGACACAGTTAAGGCGAGCATGATAGAAGTAGAGAATGATTGTGTTGAAAAGATTATTATGATGTCTTGGGAAGTAGCAAATTACAATAAAATACATTTTCCGACTTATACAGGCAAGTTTCAAATGAGTTTGTGCTCTTTTTTATGACTGAATATTTGTTAACCGAAAAGTACAAAAAATGTATGCTGTTTGGTAGACTACTCTCTGCACTTTCAACATTTAAATATACCCAAGGACTGCAAGACGTGTTGAAAAGAGATGACTTTTAAAATAGAAATTTCACCACGCATATTTTAGCTAAATTATCGTCCCGTTTTTAATGCTTATACAGTAAAACCTATCCATACCGGAATGCCTTGGGGACAAAGTTTTATTCCGGTTTGGACAGGTTCCGGTATAGACAGAGTTTCAGACAGAGACAGAGCAAACTACGACAACTTGTACAATTGACATGAGGGTTATAATTCAGTATGTGTCGTCGGTAGGACTACAAATGATAGGTGGATAAATGCAAAGAAATTTATATAATAAATGATACATTTTTTAAAGATGTTTTATTATAATGAAATAATAAGCATATAATAATCAATGCATACATCATTTTTTCAAACATTATTTAAATATAAAAAACATAATACAGCTAGTATACATAGTAAAACGAGTAGCGGGTATACATATTGTGTCCGTGAGAATTATTCAATGTATTTAACTTAAAATAACAGTACGTATTTGTAATTGTGTGTCACATATTTCACACACAGAGCGCATTTGTCATTTTATAAACATTTATTTTTTAGCGCCTAATCTAAAATAAAATCACATTCGTGTAATCGTCCTTCACACATTTCAAACACGGAAATTTGTTGTATCTCAGTTACGTCTGAGATTCAGCAAGGATGCATCGTTAATCCACAGTGCAGATTTAGCAGTTTTAAAACTGTTAAATGGACATGCCCAGGTCTAAGATCATCACATAATCGGTAATTCTGTTTTAGCTTGATAATATGACCATATAATGTAAACATGTCCATGGACTAGAACTGCAATTTTTTTTTATTTTTGTACTGAGCATTCACCAGTTTGGCTAGATGTAGAAACGAAATTCCTGATTTCTAATTATTGACAACCATGTCAAAAATAAGAAATACGGGAATTTCGTCTCTATATCTAGCCTAAATGGTAAGTGCGCAGCACAAGAAATTTAAAACTTTTGCAGTTCTAGTCTATGAACATATTTACATCATATGGTCATATTATTAAGCTAAAATAAAATCACCGATTTTTTTATGATTTTAGACCTGGGCCAGTCCCTTGAAGCATTATTTTAATTATTGTTCCATGCAAGGCGGACCTACAGACGATTTATTTATTATTATTTAATAATGCTAATGCTAAGAATACTTCAGCAATTTCGAATATTATACTAAAAGGCGTTACCATAAGAGATCGCAATATTTAAATTATTCAAGCAGTATCTAAATATCTGTACTATTATAGATCTTTTAATCTGCAACTTCGTTGAGCGTACTCCCAGAACAAATCGTTATTTTTTTCCACGCACTATATACCTCACACACAGTTTTGACATCTCACTTGGGTTGTAGCGTATTCTTAGAACATATTTTTGTGCCGTAATTTGACTTTTATTTAATGCTCATCACAACTTTGAGCTGTCTACTACAAGTCAGCACGACACTATGACAATGCCCAATCAATGCTGGTGCCGGCTAACATCTACTCAACACTTGCGCGGTGCTTTTGTCTATCTGGGTGCGTCATGTTTACAATCACTGACAATGCATAGTACAGGGCTCCAATGCTGCGTCAGTGTCGCATAAAATGACCCAACATCAGCCCGGTACATGCTCAGTCCAGAGGCCTTGCACCAATGCTGGTATTATGTTGGACCACGCTGTCCCACCATCTGCTACGCCGGTGCAAATCTATCCAACACCTTGCCACAACGGGGGCGGGGGCCCTAGGGTAGTGGTTAGCACCGCTGCCTTCCACGCCAGAGTTCGGGGTTCGGTTCCCGGTCTCGGCGGTTTGAAAGAAACAAAAATGTTTCTTCCCCATCCACGTGTGAAAGTCAGTATTGTGGGGAGCCTCCGTGACCGAGAGGTAGCGTGCTCAGCCTCAGACCACCAGGGCTCGAATTTCGAATCCTGTGTCTGGAGGACAGTGTCATCTCAATCATCTCACCATCCTCAGGAGGTTCTCCTGGCCCAGTTTAGCCTATATGTGCACAAAGGTGACCTAAAGCCCGATTCATTTCATTTGCCACAACGGGTTGTCCACCAGGAACGAGATTCACCCCGAATTTCAAATGAGACACCCATTATCATAGCAAAATGAAATGTAGGCCTAATCTTGCCAGGAAGTATCTGATCATGATCATCAGTAATCCAATCTAGAAATAGCAATCATATTGTAATTGTTCGCTTTCATTAAAGGTATTTTCATTAAATTATGTCAAATGCTCATAAATTTGCTGAGATGGAGATGAGCAAAACTGCTCTATTTTGCTCCGCAAAGCCAAAAAGCTGTATTTGCTCACTTCACAAGTGAGCAGATACTGCCTTTTTTGTTTTCTACGGCAGAATAGATAGCGAAATCTACTGAATCGAATGACAGTATGCACACACAGCCTAATCGATCGAGCGAAGACGAGTGAAATATGGCCAAAAACGCCACAGATTTCGCCGATTTTGTGCAAATTCATCACATTCAATATCAGTGACCCACAAATGAAAACCCGCGCAGAAATTTTACATATTTCAAGTATAATGATTCATTTTCACGATCTTAGGGCAATATACACATATAACACCTCTGGTTATTGAGTTACACTTTAACATAAACCTCTCTAATAAATGGCATTGCTCACTGGCAGCAAACAATACGCAAAACAGAAAGAGAAACAGAAATACAGTGTCATTATATTAGTGGAGCGGAGACCACTTTATTTTGAAGTCTTTTTTAGGGAAATTGAGTAGAGTATATCCAAGAAAAGCTAAAATGTCTTTTTTCGTAGAATTGTAACCAATGCCTCTCAATGTATTGCTTCAATAATTTTGATGATAAATTAGAAAGATTTAATTTAAAAAAACTACACACATACAACATATCAAATGAAAGGCAGACATTATCATCAAGGATTGTTCTGGGGAAGACCTTATTTTTATGGTTGTTTATATCTGGAGTTGGACGGAAGCCAATATTTATGTCATTATCTAATAAAGTTATTTATGTAACCCATTCAAAAATATATTCTTCATATGACAACGACTCTATCTAACAGACAACAGATGAGCGACACAATCAATGAAATAGAATAGCTGTGAAACAAAGGTCTCGATGCACAAGTGATTATCCAGGGAAATACAAAAAGTTTTGTAGTTAATATTGGGCGGTGTAATTTAATGTCTTAATAAGGAAAGGAACTCATTGGTCACCTGACGAGAAGGACTAATTACTCTCTCCGCAAAACGTGTATGTTACTTTGGTGAGAGTCCAGGATCCAGGAAATAAAAAAATTTAAGGGGTGGACACGACTTCCTGTACTTTTTTAATGCTATTTTTCCGTTAGTTTAGACCTTGAGATGTATGTTTAACTTGTCTGCTCTGCAAAATTCCCCGCGAAAAAAATAGCGACGCTTTTGTACGCGAGCCGTACAAATTGTGTCCGTTAAATTTCGATTTTTACCCTTTAAATAACAAATGTAGAAGAACACATTTGGCCTACACAAAATAATTAATGTTGTTTAAAGCCATACTAATCTGAGAAAAGGCAAAACTTATTTGGAGTGATGGGGGAATCATTTGCGCCACAGGTATCAATCAGGCCAAGGTGCAAAATATGTCACCCGAGCTGGTCAGAGCCTAAGTGACTTCTGTCAAAAGCATTGTGCCGGAAGCGGGTGTATCGTATGTCATCCGTATGGCCAAAAGGTGCCAGGTCGCCACTAAGACGTGATCTGATTGGCCCTGAACGCCTGTCACGTGATTAGGACGTCACCTGACAGCCCACAAGGTCTCACGTCACAAATAACCCCAGGGAAATATAAGTAACTAAATGCTTGATGGGATCATCACATCAGGAGAATAACAAAATACGGGATATAACAGATCACGTGATCACAAGGTCAAACACGTGATCACAAGGTCAAACAACACAAGTAAATGTCAGTGAGTAACACTTCTTCTCAGCAAACACGATATAGTGTGACCCAATGTTGGTTTTTTGTTTGGCTAACGTCTGCGACGCTGGTCAAACTTTAAGCCAACTTTAAGACAATCCTTCTGTTCGCTGGGAAGACGATTTGAGATAAGCCTTGATGCATTAACTCGATGTCCTACATTAAGCCAGCAATACGAAATTGTTCCTGTTTGCTGGGTAGATGGTCTAACTTAGCCCTTAGTACATCGACCCAATAGTGGTTTAATATAATAATAAAAATAAAATATTATTCTATCCAGCAAACATACGCGTTGGCTTAAAGGTGGTTTACTTTATCAAAACAAGCATTAAATCCATTGTTTTTGTTTGTAGGGTGGACGGACGTATTCCTGCATGAGGGCAGTTCCTTAGTGTATCCAAACTGTTTGAATAAGAAAATAGTTGTTGACAGTGCTTTATAAATTTTGCAAATAAACAACTTACAAGTATCGGTTATCCACGGCGCAAATGTCAGTTTTAATTCAGCAAACACAATATATAGTTTTGTTTTAATGCTGGTCCACTATCTACGACGGTGGCACAACATTAAACCACAACTGCAGGATCAATGTCTCGTGGTCACTGGGAAAATAATATACATTTGATAAAGTAACAGGTCCATTTTAAATCTGAAAGGGGTCAAAGAGTCAGAGATCAAGAGTATAACACCAAGTGATTGTCACTTGGTTTCAAGGTCTCACTGCACTTCTCATGGAAATCTAAGAGACGAACCATTAGATATCTGAGGAGTCTAAGAAGGATGACGCAGAAAGAAACATAGAGCAAACTTGATTTGATGTACAATGTATCTATCTATGGCAAAACAAATTAACTCTTATACTTTACTCTTGTGCGTGGAGAGACAGTGTTTATATCAAAGTGATCAGGCAGCTGGCGAAAAATGTCTATTTGCACTATTTGCAAAGAAGGCCTGTGATTACTTCAGATTTATTCCCACGATGAAGAGTGACCCGTCATAAGCTTTTGTGTGGCTCCTGCTCAGGCCTCACAGATGATAATAATAAAAGGTTTGTGTTCGTGATTGGCAGTGACATTTTACTCTTTTGATGCTACATGCCCCACCCTCTTGCTGTATATTATGTTTGCAGCTAAAATGAATGTTATTTCTACAGCAGTGTGTCGTGTGTCCAGCACAAAATATTGGCCTTAAAGAAATGACGCATATAAGCCGAACTTTTGTCATGTGTCACACAGTTTGCTTCTGTAGAGCTTAGTTCGATAACAAAAAGTTCAACAATGTTATTGTTTATTTTATATAATAATCTTCCGACATTTTGCAGTCCAGACATATCACGATAGTCGTGACTCAGGGCTGGTTTGTTGATTAATATTTCGTTTTGTAACAAAAACATCCCTGATTTATTAATTAATATTATAACATGAATATAAGCTTTTAAATAACAAGGCCGGATAACTTATTCGGTGCAGCTGTTGCTCGAAACTCAGATGTATACTGGGCTCGAATACCGGCCGGGTCGGATATTTTTCAGCGTGGTTGTGTATACGCAGTGTTCCAAGTTAATCAAAGGCCTGGAGTATGCAGTACTGTCTGTAGTACTCTATGATACTATATATTTAGAACCCTTCAGGCCGATTTCAGGCTTCATTCTGTCGCGATAATGCCATGGTTATGGATATTGTGGATGTTCCACACTGTATCTCGAGACTTTTGTTCACTAGAAATTCACGCGAGAAGATGTTGATCGGATGGGAATTGTGAGTTTTTAATTCTTAAACCGCTAAGTGAGAGGTTAGAATAACCTTTAAATCTTCAACTACTGGCACTTGTGTTTTGCTACCGCGACCCACAATTTCAAGTGCATGCAAATTACTAATATATATTTTTTTAATTTGAGACAAAAATGTGCAAATCGCTGAATTTTTTTTTTTTTTAATTAAAAACAGTATTACTGATGTGGCCAAAAGGCGACATCCGCGGTCTGCCAGGTAGTCGCCTTTTGGAGCCACCCGCGGTGAATTAAGCACTCCCTTCATTCCTAATCACGGTGATTTAACCTGCTACTAAACATAATGTATAACGTTAGGATTTTAAGGTTAATTTTGAATGCTGAGGATTATGTGACATCACGTCTAGCGATAAACCAGGCTATACTAGTAATATCATCACATTGATCACTATCATCTGGAATAAATGATCTGGGAAGTGTGCAGACAACGTAAATGTCAGTGATATTTTACCCTTTTGGATTACATACTTGCCCCCACCCTCCCGCTATATATTAGGTTACCAGAATAACGTGATTGACATTTTATTCAGCAGTGTGCGGGGGCGCTGGTGCGGTGGTTGAAACTGCCTGCTCGGAAAGTCAGAGACCGCGGGATCGTCCCCCGCTCTGGCATTCACGTTCGAAGAAACAAATGTTTCTTCCATGCCCATTCGTAACGATTTAGTATTGTGGAATTTTGTGTCCAAAGGGCAATGAGATCTCAATCGGGAGGATCTCCTCAGTTTAGCCTATATTTGCGTGAACGTGATCTATTCAGCAGTGCTGCTCGTGACGCACATAATTGGTTGAATGTCCAACAGTAAACGTAGACAATATGCCAACCAAAAGGCTAGCAAGTACACCAAACTATGTGGAGATTATATAGATTAAAAAATATTAACACAGTGTATGTGTGCTTGTTTTTGAGAAACATTTACGATAATAAAATGTCTAAAAAATGTTGAGAAAATCAGGTTAAAGTGAAAGATTCACTTTTTGAGTTTAATCACTATTCGGCTGTAATTAGATAAAAAGTACTATGAAAAATAATGGCATCAAGACGTGTGGTTAATAATAATTACATTGTAAATGGATTGGAATATACATCATATCGTCTCCACATTTGGCATAGTGTGTTTATAACGGACTGGAGTAATTACCACTCAATGTTTGCACTAAGTGAGGCCTCACTGTGTATCTCCACTTGTTGTTATTTAAAGTTGTATAAATACAGTTCTACTAGACCTCACCCTCCATTAAAAGGCTACATATTCAACGTATATAAATACAAAAATAATAGACCAAAAACTCACGTCTAATAAATCTAATCTGATTTGAACAATGTTAACCAAAAGGGCCCAGGCATACCTTTGATCATTACAACGATTATCGCAACACTTAAAGTGTTTATCTCGCATATGCCCTCTTAATTAAAACAACAAAGACAAAAATCTTAATGAGAAATCATCATTAAAATTGCTACAATGACATATCTGTTATTTTAAATTGTACAAAAGTAGGTAAGTTAAAATTATATAACTTAGCGCTTTAAGGTTTAGAAATTGTAGAAGATAAAACAACACGTCTCAAGTAAGGTGACAAAAAGTTTATTTCTAGAATGAGATCATCAGACATTAACCTCTGCAGTGTCATAGCTAATATTGTTTTAATTTATTCTACTACTATACCAGTTTTGTATGCCATCGTCTTTGCACTCTGGCCCATTAAGGCAACGTGGTTCCTACGTCCAGGACATAACATACTGTCACTGAGATAGAATAATTGAATAATTATCACAGTCCTAATCACAGTCGCCCTGCTGCCTTAATTATCGTTACTCAGGAAAACAAAATTGCTTTTTGATAAGTCGCGCAAAATCCGTAAGTTTTGTTTATAACTCTTGTGTTAATGGAGGCGGTGTTTTATGTACCTGTTGTCATAGCTACATTTTATGCTGATGAATCAAAGCATTACCATAGTTTTCTTCAGACTTCCGGCTCCTTTCGGAGCATCATCTGAACGTAAAACTAGCCTCCTCATACCATAAACAAGGCAGAAGATGGCACTGGATTCAAGTCAATAGTGTTTTTGATCATCATATACCAAACAAGACACATAATACATTTATAGGCCTATTGATATTTATACTTAAGAGAGACTTATGTCCAATGCATGTTTGGAATATATCAACATATTGGTCGTGTGTTTTTTCAATAACATTTTTGCATGTTTAACATCGCCGACTCTGGGCCAATGTTGACACGTCGTTGGGCCAGCGTCACAAGCTGGTAGTGAATGAGGATATCAGGATTTATTGTTTGTTAAAGGTAAATATAGTAGGCGGCAAAGGTGAGGTCACCTGACAGTTACACTTTGACCCAATGCTGGTTTGATGCTGTATTAGAAAAAGGAACACGTGTCATAGACGAGCCCTCCCTGTCATTAGGTATGAGCACCGAGACATTATACGAACCCTCTCAACCATAAGTTGCATGTACCGAGCCATTAGACGAACCCTCCCAGCCATGAGGTGTGTGCACCGAGCCATTAGACAAACCCTCCCAGCCATGAGGTGTGTGCACCGAGCCATTAGACAAACCCTCCCAGCCATGAGGTGTGTGCACCAAGCCATTAGACAAGCCCTCCCAGCCATGAGGTGTGTGCACCGAGCCATTAGACAAACCCTCCCAGCCATGAGGTGTGTGCACCAAGCCATTAGACGATCACTCCCAGCCATTAGGTGTGTGCACCGAGCCATTAGACAAACCCTCCCAGCCATTAGGTGTGTGCACCAAGCCATTAGACGATCCCTCCCAGCCATGAGGTGTGTGCACCGAGCCATTAGACAAACCCTCCCAGCCATTAGGTGTGTGCACCGAGCCATTAGATGAGCCCTCCCAGCCATGAGGTGTGTGCACCGAGCCATTGGACGAACCCTCCCAGCCATTAGGTGTGTGCACAGAGCCATTAGACAAACCCTCCCAGCCATGAGGTGTGTGCACCAAGCCATTAGACGATCCCTCCCAGCCAGCCATTAGGTGTGTGCACCGAGCCATTAGATGAGCCCTCCCAGCCATGAGGTGTGTGCACCGAGCCATTAGATGAGCCCTCCCAGCCATGAGGTGTGTGCACCGAGCCATGAGACAAACCCTCCCAGCCATTAGGTGTGTGCACAGAGTCATTATACGAACCCTCTCAACCATAAGTTGCATGTACCGAGCCATTAGACGATCCCTCCCAGCCATTAGGTGTGTGCACCGAGCCATTAGATGAGCCCTCCCAGCCATGAGGTGTGTGCACCGAGCCATTGGACGAACCCTCCCAGCCATTAGGTGTGTGCACAGAGCCATTAGACAAACCCTCCCAGCCATGAGGTGTGTGCACCAAGCCATTAGACGATCCCTCCCAGCCATTAGGTGTGTGCACCGAGCCATTAGATGAGCCCTCCCAGCCATGAGGTGTGTGCACCGAGCCATTGGACGAACCCTCCCAGCCATCAGGTGTGTGCACAGAGCCATTAGACAAACCCTCCCAGCCATGAGGTGTGTGCACCAAGCCATTAGACGATCCCTCCCAGCCATTAGGTGTGTGCACCGAGCCATTAGATGAGCCCTCCCAGCCATGAGGTGTGTGCACCGAGCCATTGGACGAACCCTCCCAGCCATCAGGTGTGTGCACAGAGCCATTAGACAAACCCTCCCAGCCATGAGGTGTGTGCACCAAGCCATTAGACGATCCCTCCCAGCCATTATGTGTGTGCACCGAGCCATTAGACTAACCTTCCCAGCCATCAGGTGTGTGCACCGAGCAATTAGACGAACCCTCCCAGCCATGAGGTGTGTGCACCGAGCAATTAGACGAACCCTCCCAGCCATGAGGTGTGTGCACCGAGCCATGAGACAAACCCTCCCAGCCATTAGGTGTGTGCACCGAGAAATTAGACGAACCCTTCCAGCCATGAGGTGTGTGCACCGAGCCATTAGACTAACCTTCCCAGCCATTAGGTGTGTGCACTGAGCCATTAGACGATCCCTCCCAGCCATTAGGTGTGTGCGCCGAGCCATTAGACGAGCCCTCCCAGCCATGAGGTGTGTACACCGAGCCATTAAACGAACCCTCAAAGCCATTATATAGGTGTGTGCACAGAGCCATTAGACGAGCCCTTCCAGCCATTAGGTGTGTGCACAGAGCCATTAGACGAGCCCTCCCAGCCATGAGGTGTGTGCACAGAGCCATTAGACGAGCCCTCCAAGCCATCAATTGTGAGCATCGAGCCATTAGACGGGCCCTTCCAGCCATTAGGTGTGTGTACAGAGCTATTAGACGAGCCCTCCCAGCCATTAGGAATTTGCACCGAGCCATTAGACGAACCCTCCCAGCCATTAGATGTGTGCACCGAGCCACTAGACGAAGCCTCCCAGCCATTAGGTGTGTGCATCGAGCCATTAGAAAAACCTTCCCAGCCATTATTTGTGTATACCGGGCCATTAGACGAACCCTCCCATCCATCTGCCAAGACCTTCAACGAAAAAGTTCATAAAAGGCAGGAATCGCGTTCCATAATAATCAAAGCATGGACACTGCACTTATATCAAAATATTTAGAAAGATAGAGAGATAGAAAGATAGGGGACATATCTATAGTTATAATGAAGGCAATAAATAACACTAGATGTTTCTATCTTGCAAGGAGCGATTCCCCAACCTTTCCCTCATTCAGTCTTCTTCAGCCCAGTCGCGGAGCCAATGCAGCACCCGCATCAGTGCTAGCGCTGATATAGGCCGAGGTAGCCTTAAATAACCGGCAATAGCGTGTTTGACATTAGGTCTCTCACGTTGGATGAATAGAGTCACCCAGAAGAAGTTATCCTTTCTATTGTTAGTCTGGGGACTATCCGACCCGAGGATAGCGGAGCTGTGCGAAATGCCACGGTGTTTCAGCATTAAATTGCACAGCGAAACCCAAGTCTCCGGCCGTCTGGGCATGTCTGGGGGTACCTCAGAACCCCTTATCGGGCGAGCGAAGGAAAACGCTCTCAATAACCCACCATGCCCTATCACCGCCACCCTCACAGCATCATCTGTACATCATTTCATCTCATCAATTAACTACAACGTTTTTATCGTATTACAATGTCACTTTAAAGACCTTTTGTGCCGAAAAGTGACGTAAAGCAATGATTTACTACTATTACTACTTCAGCCCAGTCAATGTCAGAACAAGACCTCCATATGCCTACAATTTTTGGGGAGAGGTTTTTAATCTAAAACTGATTAGGGAGATGGGGATAAATGTCTACAGTTTTAAGAAAACATAGTGGTGATTACATTAAATTTATCATGCTTACAGTCAATACGAGTGGCATATCTACACTGCCGCTCAAAGGCGAAAAGCAGTATGTAATTACTTTGAAATTAAGTAGGAAGGCTTTGCAGAGCAGTACAGCAGTGTTTGGAGTGGAGTAAATGAGAAACATACGCCAATCAGATCTCTGTCAAGCTTCTGTCATGTCTCACCTGGAGGGATCTTATCCTGCTAAGTTTTCTTATTTACATTTTTACCCAGATAAGGTTGCGCTTGGCCACTGCGACCCACAACTTCAAATGGTTGACCATTATACATATTGGTTAAATTTACACCGAACATTTGCAAATCGTGATTTATAAAAAACACACATTTCATTAACAATAACTGTGATTTAACCTGGTAAGAAAACACAATAAAACAACTTAATTATAGTAACCATTAAAGCACGGGGACCGACTTTAGACGACAGATTCTGTCGTCTATAGACGTCAGATTCTGACGACTAAAGTCGATCCCCACACAAAAAGAGTAAATCTTTTATAATTGCCTTAGACCCATACCGTAGATATTAAAATGAAGTGGAAACAGCTCATTAAGACATTTATGATCAAATTAAATCAAACGTTGGTCTTCATGGTTTATACAAACATATTGTAGCGTTGTAAAGGTTAATAGAGACCTTGATTTATTTCTGTTCCAGACTTTATATTACGATAATCGTCATTACCGCCTGATTTGGTATCTTGACATTCAGTTTCGCAACAATGGTTGATTTAACATTTCACATCATAACGGGATTCAATATAACCTTTTAAAAATCGAAATGTAGCTTATAATCCAAATATAAATGTCCATTTATTGCACCTTATATATTGTTTTGATAACCCGACAGAGTGTAGCTCAATACTGTTTTTGTATTATAAATTTATTGGAGTATCACTTGAGTATGTTTTACCACTGCATACCGACAAATGTACGACGCCAACTCAATGTTGGGCCATCATCTATGACGCTGATCCAACATTAGGCCAGAATTGTGTCAACATAGCAAACATGCCCGCGCCGTCTGGTGTTGGACTGGTGAACTAAACATATGTTTATTTTTTGCACGGTTACTTGGCCTGAGTTTCACCAAAAACCAACTCAAGCTAACATTTTGAATTAGGTGTGAACACGTGATCAAGTCGCAAACAATTAGTGAGCTTAATACTGATTAAGCCCGCGGCCTGATCTATATCCTTATCCACGCACTCACCACGCCATAATACCGTTAAAAGCGTGTTTAAACGTCATAAGTATAGTGCATAAGCATGCGTCATGGATATAAATTGATGTTTTTAAACATCGCTTAGGTCTCTTGTCGAGTAAAACTCGGAAGTGGGTGGGTGGGTGAAGCCCCAAATCGGACTTCTTTTTGTACATGTTTTCCCCAAAAAATTGGATAAGGTGTGGGTAGGTAGTGGCTGACCAATACGATTTTTCGGATTTTTCTGAACCCATTATTACATCGATTCTGATTCCAAACTGGAATTGTTTCTGCACTATAATCTCTAGCAGTCAGAGTATCAGTGGGCACCGACGACATTTGACTGCTAAAAAGCCCATAGCATGACAATCTGACCTTGACATATAAAGTGACACGCTTCTGATATTTTGATCACAATGCTTAACCTTAGTACAAGCCGGCTCATGTTGCAACATCTGAATGTGGGCGACTACCAGAGGCATTTCATAAAGTTCACATAGAAATGACAGAAAGCACAGTAATAAATACAGAAAACAACAACCAGAACACCAACGCACCCATATACTAATTAGAAAATATTTGTTCAGGAAAATGGGGTTACTTAGTTATATAACCCTTACAGTTTTTTTTTATTTGAAATCATGATACATATCCTAGTCAGTTCTTTTTGTTAACCCTTTAACCGCCAAATTATTCAATTTGAATTTCCACCGACTTGAATCTGTGTCTCGCTGACGCGATCCACAACTTCAAGTGAGTGAAAATTATTTAGATTTCACAAAATGAAGGTCAACTCTTTTCAAATCTTACTGGTTGATGTCACATTTTACCTTGAACATATTTAAAATGTGGTACTTAATGTGCTTATAAAAAATGAAAACCCGAATATATGCGGCACCGGCGGTTAAAGGGTTAAAGCATCGGCCAGCTTTAGTTTAACACCTTGCCAACGCCTTGGACGTTGGCATGGCGTTAAACTCCAGCTGGCCGATGCCTCATGTACCGATGGAGACTAATTCCTCTTAGATAATTATTCATTTTTGCCTGACTCAAAACAGGAATCTGGGAAGCCAATATGTACTGATACCATCCATTTGAATACCTATGTTATGGGTTTACTGGCAATATGAAAAAATTACTCTTTCAGCACGTGGATCGACGTCAGAGTCTGACGTTCCTTCTATAAACGTCAGATTCTGACGTATAAAGTCAGTCAGGATTAATTTACTGTGCACATTTGCTAAATAACTTGCGGTCACGTCAAAATGTAGCTTTTCTAACGCGATGTGACTCTTATTCTCAGTGGAAATTTACTTTCTTATGAAAGGTCTATAACAAATGTTAAAAAAACTATGTAGCCAAAGAATGACGTTTGAATCCCCACATTATATTAAGCCATTATTCCAATAAGATGTCAATCTGTCATTATGAAATAAAAAAAAATCATTGATCAATGATGAAACATTAACTCATTCGCAATTGATTGTCCGCGCACCAAATTGTGTGAGCACAACTTTACGCATGACAATGATTAGAAACTTATGTCACTCACACTGTGTCTGTTATTATTGATGAGTGTATGTTGTGTTTTTGTGTTTGTTTGACCAGCCTTTAGAGGTCTGGTGTCTGAGTATGTTTTTTTTTTATTTGATCAGCCACACCCAGAACGCCAGAAAGTATATGAACATGTCAAATATTCACCAGCTTTATGTCATATACGGGATAGAATGATTTGATTAATTTTCTTATGTGGGGACATCCATATAAACATGAGACGTTGAACCAATCCTGGGTTAATGTTGACCCTCCGTCAACGCTTTATTTTATCATTAACTTTGCATTGAGTCGGAATTTCGTTTATTTCTGATCGCTTACCGGAAATTTGTATCGTACAATGAGATCATGGAATACCTCTGATGGCCACGCAATATATCACTGAATATTACAAAACAATCCAGCATAGTATCCATTGCCAATCCATGGCGGGCATTAAGCATGAGGAAACCTGCAAAGAATATATACATATTCAACTTTTTAAGCAGCTATGTTGCGTGTCAAATTCTGAGGAAATGAAAAACAAAATGATGACATCCATACAATTTTATATTTGTCTGTGTTCATGTAAAATACTGCACCTTTTCCTAAAAACGAACTTTGTGTGAAATAAATTAGAAGCGATCGGTTAATGCTTAAGTATAGATATCAGACAGTTGTTGTCATGTTATTTATTTTATAAGTCAGTTATAGTTTTGTTATTAAGTTACAAGCCTTATATGGTAACATAGAAAAACTCTGGCCACAATTATCGACGAAGTGAGTAGAATAGACATGCGAGATCTTAAGTGACTGCTGTCAAAGGCTAGATTTAATTATACCGGAAGTGGTTGCAAGTAGAGACATGTGCATGACCAAAATGTGTCCTAATGGAGTTTTTATTTTCGAAGCATCGGTTCGATGTCGAGGTAAAGTTGGTCAGTACGGATACGTGACCTGATTGGCTCTGAACGCTTGCCACGTGATTAACACTTTAACAGTTTGCATACATGACAGGCCACAAGGTCTCACGACACAAATACCCCCAGGGAAATGTAAGTAACTTAGATCATGATGAACGCTGTGCTGCAGAGGGAATACACCATTCAGATACCAAAACATCAGTGGAATACAAAAGCACTACAACTAACAGGTCACGTGATCACAAGGTCTCACAACGCAAATACATTTCCAGTGAAATGTCAGTGACTAAAACCACTACACATTATTACTAGGTACTTTAAGGCTTTTCTAAACTCTTTTTTTCACAGCATGGAAATGATATGACGTGCTGTACAGATTTCGAAGAAATTACTCATATCAATTTTAATGGATCAATGTTTGAAATGTAGGGGATGAAATAGCAGATGATACAGTTGGCAGAATAAAGGTAGACCACAAAGTTGTCAATTAAATTGTCACTTGGTCTCAAGGTCTCACCACACAATAAACCTCTTCAGTGAAATGCATCTAAAAGGACGACACGATTGAACAAATAAAACACTCCACATCAAAAGGTAAATAAACACGGTTGTCGCGTGACCAGGAAGTCCAATTACATAATACATCTCCATGGTAATATACCAAGTTGACTACACGGTCAGTGTTTCTGGCTAAGTGTAGGTATATACACTATACAGTGGTACATTCCCACGTGTACACGGTAGGGTAATTCTGCTGGAAGTTAAGGGTAAGTGAAATATAAAGAATGCATAAACAATGCTGCATTTCTAAATAGTATTTTTAAATGGTTTTCAGTCATTTTCTAGTATATAAAATAAAACATTTTATCATAACAAAACAATTAATTTCGAAATTATATTTTCGAAACTATGCATATCAACCCTAATGTTTCTACCAGTATAACCCTTTCAGCTTGGTCGACGCTTTATTTTTAACCGCTCAGGGAAAATGTCGAGTGATCATTATAAAAGTGTGTTTTGTTTTAATAAAATTTAAATTGTTTTAAAATATTTTGATGTGGCTTGGCACCTGCTTGCCTGTATAAGCCCCTATATTAAACCTCCTTCGCTCCCAGTGCTGATCATGTGTGCTGCTAATGATATTCCTCAGCGGTTTTTTTCTGCTTATTATATGTGATATCGCTTATGGGGATGTAATTAGTGAGACCTCCAGATTTCCAGTAGCCATATTTATATTTTATTTCAAGACCTTCTTCAGAAAATTCTTTAATAAATCAGATGCCGAAAATTACACAAATTAACGTATTTCTGGGAGATGCGAACCATTGGCGAAACGCTATTCCGTGATTATATCCAGCTACATTTTAACTAGTTACATCGAAATAAACTTGTTTCCAGCTCCTGTGCGATATTACCAGCCTGCGGGTTACTAGTCTAGCGTAATGAGACACCGAAGAATAGCACACATACGACAGTAGCTTACCCCACTTCCCCTGTCCGCCAGCTAAATTATCTTATTTGAATTTTCTCACGCCAGAGTTCGGGGCTCGGTTCCTGGTCTCGGCGGTATAAAAGAAACAAAAAAATGTTTCTTCCCCATCCACGTGTGAAAGTTATTATTGTGGGGAGCCTCCGTGACCGAGAGGTAGCGTGCTCGGCCTCAGACCGCCAGGGCTCGAATTTCGAATCCTATGTCTGGAGGACAGTGTCATCTCAATCATCTCACCATCCTCAGGAGGTTCTCCTGGCCCAGTTTAGCCTATATGTGCACAAAGGTGGCCTAAAGCCCGATTCATTTCATTTTTATTTGAATTTTCAAGCACTTGAAGTTGTATCTCGCTACCGCGACCTACAACATCAAGTAGTTTGGTTTTTTTTTTAATTCGATACCAACGACCACTAATAGACGAGTATAGACATATGTCAGCAAACACGATATGTTTCTGGGGAGCTCTTAGTTGCTTTATTCTCATATATAAAAGCCACATAATGTAATGTGGTTTATCTACATTTTGTAGCAAAGTGAAAATGTTGACAGATCGGTTTCAATCTACAACTCTGGACCGACATCAAATTAATATTGGGTCAACTAAAAAGTTGTAAATGTTGACGAATTGGTTCAAATCTATAACGCTGGGCCAACATTAAATTAGTATTTGGTCGACGTTTGATGTTTGCTGAATGCATAGGAGTGTGACCTATTGTGGGTTCACTTAACACTTACCCCTTTTAGCACGACTATATTTTAAATATAACCTCAGCAGCAGCTCATCACAGCTCAATACGGGACCAGTGATGGGATAAATTTAACCTCAGCAAAAACGCTTCACAGCTCAATATACTGCACCAGTGATGGGATGTTAAATAGAACCTCAGTAGCAACTCACCACAGCTCAATACTGCACCAGTGATGAGATATTAAATATAACCTCAGTAGCAACTCATCACAGCTCAATATACTGGACCAGTAATGAGATAAATATAACATCAGCAGCAGCGCATCATAGTTCAATACTGAACCAGTGATGAGATAAATATAACCTCAGCAGCAATGGACCTGTGGTGTGACCAATATATCTTCCATCATAGACTGCTTGACCAAAATCGCTATACCATAAGGAACAAACTCAGGTTTCGTTAGAAGGCAACACATTACTGGATTTATCTTAATAATGATGGAGAGGCGAAAATGATACTAATAACAAAACTAATATAGATGTGTCTCCATAATAATTATTGTCTTATTGGCCGAGACGTGATGTATGTCTGCCTAGCCGTCACCCACTACATCTGTATTCCGATTCAATAATTTAACATACTGATTATTGGACCGATTGCAAGCTATGTTCCACAAGACTGGACCGGCTGGCTATATGAGGGAAGCTCTTCACTCAGTGTTGTTATTATACGGGGAAGCAAAATCTATTTGAATTTGTGGAGCGTTGATATTTTAAGCATTTTGTTTAGTTCATCAACATGAATAAATCCGCTCTGTCGTCTCCAGTGATAAATTACATGATCTGATCCAGAGGATTTTCTATAGAACACTTGAAGGCAGTAATAATTTCACTAGATAACCAATACAAGCTCTGCCTGTGCTCATACGCAATGGCTAAACAATTTTAATATGGTGAAAATTATTTAATCTAACCTATTTATTGTGGCTTGTCCACCCTCGTTCTTTGCTGGCCCAGCTCCTTGTTTTCGAGCTTGTTTCAGCCTGAATTATGACACATGAATATGCTAACGATTTGTGCGCCTCTGAGCTCGGGCAGCTAATAATTTGGGCGCTATAGAAGATTGATTGATTGATTGATTGATTGATTGATTGATTGATTGATTGATTGATTGATTGATTGATTGATTGATTGATTGATTGATTGATTGATTGATTGATTGATTGATTGATTGATTGATTGATTGATTGATTGATTGATTGATTGACGGATGGACGGATGGACGGATGGACGGATGGACGGATGGACGGATGGACGGATTGATTAATTGATTGATTGATTGATTGATTGATTGATTGATTGATTGATTAATTGATTGATTGATTGATTGATTGATTGATTGATTTATTGATTGATTGATTGATTGATTGATTGATTGACGCATTCATTCATTCGTTCGTTCGCTCATTCATTCATTCATTCATTCATTCATTCATTCATTCATTCATTCATTCATTCATTCATTCATTCATTCATTCATTGACCTAGATGACATTCTCAGCAACATTACCCTCTTCAGTCATAGCTTATATTGTTTTTATTTATTCCACCACTATACCAGTATTGTGGGCCATCGTCTTTGGACTTTGGCCCATTAAGACAACGTGGTTCCTACGTCCAGGACAAAACATACTGTCACTGAGATAGAATAATTAAATAAATATCACAGCCCTAATCACAGTCGCCTTGCTGCCTTAATTGTAGTTACTTAGGAAGACAAAATGGCTTTTCGATAAGTTGCGCAAAATCCGTAAGCATTGTTTATAACCCCTGTCTTTGTTGGAGACGGTGTTTTATGTACCCGTTGCCATACCTACATTTTACGCTGATGAATCAAAGCATTGCCATTTTTTTCTCCAGACTTCTGGCTCCTTTCGGAGCAACATCTGAACCTAAAAATAGCCACCGCATGCCATAAACAAGACAGAAGATGACACTGGATTCAAGTAATAATGTTTCTGGTCATCATTTACCAAAGAAGGCAGAGAATACAAGTATAGGCCTATTGATCTTTATACTTAAGAGACTTATGTCCAATGCATGTTTGGATTATCTCAACATATTGGTCGTGTGGTTTTTTTTTTAATAACATTTTTGCATGTTTAACATCGCCGACTCTGGGCCAATGTTGATTCGTCGTTGGGCCAGCGTCACAAGCTGGTAGTGAATGAGGATATCAGGATTTAGCGTTTTCAAACAAGATGCAAACCAAATTATATGTCATGAAATCGATGTGGGAGATGATGATTCAAACAGCATGTCAATAAAATCGATGTGGGAAATAAAAATTAAAATAACATGTCAATGAAATTAATGTGGGAGATGCTAATTCGAACAGCATGTCATGAAATCGATGTTGGAGATGCCGATTCAAGCAACATGTTAATCGAGTCGATGTGAGAGATGCTAATTTAAACAAGTAAAAGTCAATAAAATCGATGTGGGAGATGCTAATTTAAACAGCATGTCATTAAAATAGTTGTGGGAGATGTTGATTCAAACAACATGTCAATGAAATCGATGTGGGATCTAATTTGAACAACAAGTCAATGAAATCGATGTGGGAGATGCTATTTTAAACAACATGTCAATGAAATAATTGATGTGGGAGATGCTAATTCAAAGAACATGTCAATGAAATCGATGTAAGGGATTCTAATTCGAACAACATGGCAATGAAATCGATGTAAGGGATGCTAATTCAAACAACATGGCAATGAAATCGATGTAAGGGATGCTAATTCAAACTGCATGGCAATGAAATCGATGTAAGGGATCCTAATTCAAACAACATTTCAATGAAATCGATGTAAGGGATGCTCATTCAAACAGCATATCAATAGAATCGATGTAAGAGATGTTAATTTGAAAGAAGGTAAATGTCAATGAAATCAATTTTGAAGATGCTAATTTTGAATGGTAATTCAATTTTGTACATGTTTATTGTTATTCATTTCAAGCTGGAAGTTGCGTTAGGAATTCAAGCTTGAAAAACAGCAGCAAGCAAATTAACAGCAGACGAGGTAATGGACAGTAAATTCTGTAACCGTCAGTGATTCCCTCCTCCTCTGAGCGGAATGTCAAGATAATGTCTCAACAATGAATATATGACGGAAGGATTACATAATGTCTGGGAAATAGATGTGCTGAACCCTTCAGGGTCCTTTGTCACATTTAAATGACTAACGTTATTCAATTTGTTAAATGTACATTTGCTTCGAAGTTGAAAGTCGCAACTTCAAGTGATTGTAGTAAATCTCACACCATAGCGCTTTAAGGGTTAGACCTCGTCTCCACTGATAAATCCCGCCTCCGCTGAGCGGAATGTCAAGATAACGTCCTAGAATAGCATTAATTCAAAAGTCAGCTACATCACGCCAGACTGCCAAATGTGACTGTTTACGTCATGAATATAATACAAAACACTCGGCATTATTATAAAGATGATATCCAATAATCTTTCAAATCTAATGGAATCGTTTAAGTTTCCCAAATAACATTCCTTAAACTTGTTGAAAAGAATGAATGTATATCTTACTGCACATAACCTCCAACAGTCAAACCCTCGGTGTGACACTTAATTAAGTGGCAGACATGACATTTTGATTACTAATTTGCCAACAGCATCGCAATCTGACTTTGACAAAATAACATCTCTGACCTGAGTTTTCATCACACGGTTTAACTGGGTACAAGCCGGCTTATATTCAATGTGAGTGACTACAAGACGCATTTATTAAAGTTCAAGATCTCATATAAATGATAATAATCACAAAAATACAACATCCAGAAGACCAACGTACCCCAGCACTACCGCAGAGATAATTATTCAGGGAAATGGGGTTATTAGTCGATTTAATTCAATGGTCAAATTTAGCAAATAACTTGCGTCCACGTCAAAAGAGTGTTTGTTGCTTTTTCTCACGAGACTTGACTAAAGTTACTTCTAGTGGTAGGCTTTCGTAAGGGGTCTATCCATGTCTTAAAAACAGTGCAGCCAAAGTGGTAAGAGTGCCACTCGAATTTGGACACTCACACCAATTTGGCTGCTGGGATTTGGAATAAATATATTCCCTCGTTTTTGTACATGAGCAGGTGATGTTTTCTCAAGCATGCAGAGCGTCACTTTAGAATAACCTAGTTTCAAGTAGAGAAGAAGATTTACAAAGCTTAATTTTCTGCAGTCCATTTATTACACGGATTTTCTATCACATCAACAGATTTGTTGTTAATGTTGTATATCATTAGCGTCTTGCACTGTATAGGTCTGGTGTGCGAGACTCGTTGTGTTTTTGTTGCATAACCAACCACACCCAGAACGCCAGAAAGTCTATAAACATATCAAACATTCACCAGCTTTGTGTCAAATAAGGGATAGAAGGAATTTATTAATTTTGTATTGTGGGACCATCCATATAACCATGAGACGTTGGTCCAATGTGGGGTTAATGCTGGCTCACTGTCTCTGAATTCCATACATTATGGTGCTGCATGAGTCGGAATCCCGCTATTGCAGCTCGCTTTCTAACAATTTGTATGTTACAATGAGATAATTGAATACCTCTCATTGCCACGCAATATGTCACTGAATATTACTGAAAAAATCCAGTACTTACCGCCAACACTGGAAACCTGCATATTTAACCCTTTAAGCAAACATGTTTAACATATGTACTGCATGTCATATTCTGATGGGAAAAAGACAAAATGGTGTTGGTTGGTTTGGGCTTAAGCATGGAACTCAGCCAGGCCTTGTCGTGTACACATTATTATGTCTCCCCTCTGTACAGAGAAGGGGAGACATATAGGTTTACTTCTCACTGCTAATTTTTATGTCACATCAGTTTTGTGTCTGTGCGCTCTGTTCTCTCAGTCTATCATGCAGGCGGTCAAACACGAGACGTTGACCCAATGTTGGGCTATTGTTGGCCCACCGTTTACGAGCCAACATTAGCCCAGTATTGGGTTACGGTGTCGTGGTTGACACTATTCTGAATGTGGGCCAGCGTCACAGACGGCGGGCCAACATTAACCCAGCTTTTGTTCAAAGCATTGTGCCGATATTACAGTCAGCATGAAGTAGGCCTACTGACTACGGTTGAATGGATACTAGCCAGCACCTGTGACGCTGGCCCAACATTTACCAGACATTGGGTCGGTGTCGACTTGCACTGCCTGACCCGCAACCCAGCAAACACAAGGCGTTGAACCAGTGCTGGTTTTATGCTGGGCCAGCGTCGCAGACAGTTGGCCAGAATTGGACCAGCATTGGGTCATTGTCTTGTGTTTGCTGGGAGTGTTGACTGGTCACATTTGTGTTTTTCACATCACCTGGTGTAAAGATATTAAGACTGTTGCCCAACTAATTGAGCCTAAAGACGATTTAGTTACTGTAGATCATTTGCCCGGCAGCAAGTGTTGACACAGCAAGGTCTCAGGAGCTGCGAACCTTGCGGGCAAGATGCTGTAGATATAAAAAACGGGTTCTACCACATCAAAATGCATAGTCTCTACCTGTCTACTGTCCAGATGAGCTATTTAGTAACATCAATTACATTAGCCATTGACACAACATCTAATAGCTATCAACCTTTATGGTTACGCTGCTGGAGGGGAGACATATCCAGTTTTTTTTACAAAAAAACTAGAATCTTCTAGTTTAGTCTCTTTTAAGATGGAATGTATACCATACTATCCTGTACATGCAAACAATAAGCAGCTACGTGCTGTCTATCCATACATGCCTCACATGGTAATACGCTGGCCCCAATTTCTAGTGTAACATAGACACGCAATATCCTAAATGACTTGTAAAAATGACTGTAAAAAGGTTAGATTTAATTATACCGAAAGTGGGTGTAAATAGACATGCGACCAGAATAAGTCCCAATGAGTTTTTTTTGGTATATCGGCTCTATGTGCACCGCTCTATGTTGACGTAATGTTGGTCAGTATGTATACGCGGTCTGATTAACCTTTTACGCTTATCACGTGATTAGCACGTCACCTGACAGGCCACGAGGTCTCACGACACAAATACCCCCAGGGGAATGTAGGTAACTTAGATAATGATGCGTGCTGTACTTCAGATGGAATACATCATATACAGAGTTTGAAATAAGCGGAGATCCGGTGGCCCGAGACCACCAAATATTCTGCAGGACCATCAGAACACTGGGAAGCAGTGGTCTGACAGGCCCAAAATTGACCAGAAATTGGCCTCTCACGATTCTTTCGACTTTTCCAATTTACTCACGACTAATTTGATAATCATTCTTTCATACTGAAAATCATAGAGAGATGTCACCAACAGGTCACCAGAGTCCACCATTGGGCCAGTGCTCCAGAAAAATAATTTCGAACCCTGATATAGATACCATTGTGCGTCACAAAAAATCCAACGAAACTGAAAAGTATTTTGTCCAAGCAGTCAGATTTATCCAGAAGTATTCTAGGCTGAAAGAGTTGTTAACCCTTACAGTACGGGGATCGCCTTTAGACTTCATAATCTGACGTCTGTAGACGTCAGATTCCGACGTCTAATGTCGATCCCCGTGCTGTAAGTGTAAATTAACATATTTATTAAGGTCGTGAATGTAGACCCATAACTCAGGTATTCAAATGAATCGGAAAGAGCCAACTAAAACAGTTATGATGATTTTAAATTGAAAAAACCCTTTGGACTCCCAAGGTTTTTATTTAAAAAAAAAATCGCTTTAAGGGTTAGGCCGCCATGGGACCAGCGTTTTGTGAGTGACCAGAGCATGCAGAGGATACATAGAATTGCGTATCCAGATTTCTTTTCTGTGCTGAGCGAGACGTCAGCCCAATTACTTATCTCTCACAAAGCTACTTACCAGCTACTTAACACAAAACATTTGCATAACATTTGTACAATGTTGGTCTAACGTCGAGGACGTTGGGCCGTGGTAGACAAATGTTATACAAATGTTGTGTGTTTGCTGGGAGGAATTACCCCACCCTCCTATGCGCCTCACCTGAGACAAACACGGAAGCTGAAGCCCAACATTGAGACTAAGCTGGACTAATTCGAAATCATAGCGACTTAGCAGACACTCACTCAATCAAACTGTGCCCCCTCCCCCCCCCCCCCCTCCCCGCCCACTTGGACGAGCCAGCAAGCTCGGCGTGATAGCGGAAATCATTAACTGCCACCCCCCACCCCACCAGCACCCGGGCCCACATATCGAGCCGCATAATTATCTACTTTCACCTTGCTTGAAGTAGGTGGTTCGTCAAGATCCTCTGTGTAAACATTGTGGGCGCCCATGCATGCGCATCATGGTCCATGTTCACAGAAGTGGGGTCCGCCGCAATAGTATTATCGTTCAGTGAAGCAAAACAACACAGCTGCTTTTATCCTTGCGAGTCCGCATTTATTATGAGAATCTCCATTCACCACAAGTCGTGAAGAACCTTTTACTGGAAAAAAGATGGCTTGAAATGATATGAACGGGGTTTTAGGCCACCTTCGCGCACATGTAGGCTAAACACGGCCAAGACAACATTCTGAGAATGGTGAGATGATTGAGAGGCCACGGAAGCCCCCCACAATAGTCAATCTCCACGAGTGAGCGGGGAAAGAGGGCTTGAAGTGTGTATCAAATTAAAGATATTTGACATATAAAATGAATAAAACAGTTTCATGCACGTTTTCAATTTGAAACACTTAGAGGGGTTTTCAGGGATGCAAAATTATGCTCAGAGGCATCCTAGGGGCTCAAAGTGTTATTTTTGCTTTCACAGTGTGGCGGAGTGGACAATGACACGCAGACTGCTCAGCAACTTAAGTTGGCGGTGTCAAAAGGTAAATTTAATTGTACCTGAAATAGGCATACTGGGTGTCAGGCCGGAAACCATGCACGGTGATTGGCCGCTGATTGGCCAGGATCATGTCACGTTACATTAGCCGAATTCGAATGGAAGAAACTATAAAGCATGCTAAAGTATCCTAACACAAAGCAAAATAATAGAAAACATGAAAAGTGACAGGTTTGTTCCATGACAGGGTGCCAATATAACATCGAAAACAGCTCTGCTAGCTGAATCAGGTGAGCTAACAAACAAGAAGGTTGGTTTGTAATGAACACTTTAACTACATGCGATAATTTATTGTAACTGCATGACCACACAATTTACAAAAAAGTGTTAAGCTGCTAAAATATGCGCATGTTTCTTCCCAGCTGACGCGTAAAGATTTAATGTTGTGAATTCCAGGGCTTGAATTTCAATCCCTGTGTCTGGAGGGAAGTATCAGACAGACAGACAGACAGACAGATCTCATTCATCTCACCATCCACATGCGATTCTCTCGACCCAGATTAGCCTATATGAATGAATGAAATCGTATTTAGCGCATGTATCCAACTGGAAGCTGCTCAGAGCGCTGACGAGAGTAACTGTTATCATTCAAATTCCAACTCAGTCTCCTGGGGGATATAGGGGCCTACAGCTGAGCTGCCATTGAGGCGCATCAAGCTATTTCTTCATTCCAAGCAAATTCGCCTTATGTGCCAAGTAGCCTACTTGTGGATTTTCTGGGGTCTCGCCGGAAGGAAACTGCGCCTACGTCCATTGAAGTTCTTTTACGTTCAACTCTCGGTCAGTCAGACGAGCCATCTGATTTACGTGGTTATCTGAGCCCATAGAACGACACAACAGTTGTGGCTCCTCACTCAGAGGTACAGAGTTAAAGTTCTGGTCGGGTTGTATGTTTGTCATTGAGGTTGTGCGCATATGCAGTGCTCCAAACTGTCCAAATGCCTGGAGTGTACAATGCTGTCTATGCAACAGTGTACTATACTATTATACTATTCAAGTCATTCGATAAGAGTAGTGCATAGTCCGGACGTCGGACTGCATTCCGTCGTCATATATTGCTATAATTGTGCAGAAGGCACTCATCTACCAAGGCATGAAGACAGACAGATTGGTTTCTGTCTGACTCTACATCTATTTACCTAACTGGTATCCGTGTGAAGCCGTCTGGCTAGCCACCTTAACAGCTGATCAAGGCTAAACTTTCACACGTACATTTCTAAAAAAAATAGTGCATCAAAAGAAAGTAAAAACAAAACGAAAGAAAGCAAGATAACAAAAAAATAAGGAACGATAGCCAGAAAGAAAGACGAAGAGAAACGGGAGAAAGAAAAAATGGCATACAAAATCTAAAAAACGAAGTAAATTTTAAACACCACTGCGGGATTTGTTTTGCGACAATTTGATCCCATGTAATCGATTTTGAAAAAAATATCAAGGCGAATTACTGGAAAACGTTCATCGTCGCGTGTACCGTATAAAGATCAGGATATATTGAAAACAATTAAACAACTAAAAAATAACAAAGCCGGTGGTCACGATCATATTTTAAAACCTTTTTTTAAACTCACCATCCACCTTTCTACCGATCTATACAGGAATGTTTAATGTATTGCTGGTCTCAGGACAAGTGCCTGATGATTGGTGCCTTAGTGGCATTATGCCTATATATAAAAATAAGGTAGTGCAAATGACCCAAATAACAATCAACGTATTTCTTTCTTCAGCTGTTTAGGCAAACTTTTCACAAACTTTATCAATAACCAATTGACAGATTTTGTAAAAGGAAAAGATAGTATTGGACCTGAACAAAGTGGTTTTACGTCTGATTTATCCACCATTGATCATTTATTTTAACTTAGCAGATGTATACTTGAGCAAACGTAAACGTTTATATTGTTGTTTTGTTGATTATAAAAAAGGCTTTCGATACAGTTGTTAGATCAAAATTATGGACAAAATTGTTGTTATCAGGTATATCTGGAAAGATCATGGATGTTATGAAAACATGTAATTGACAGCAAAATCCCGCGTTCCAATAAATTGAGGCCAATTGGAATGTTACCCATGCCACATTAGTCCGTAATAACAGATACAGAGTCTGTAGTCATTGCCATTCGTAAAGTTGTGCCCCAAAAATACGGTGCGCATCCGATCGATTGCGCAATGAATTACTGCGTCACTGTTTAATCAATTATTTTTATATCATTCTGTAATGACAGATGTACATCTCTTTAGAATAATGCCTTAACGTGGGGACTTAAAGCCCTGTCTTTATAGGTGAATTTATCATCTAACTAGGGCTACCTTCACATTTTTCTTGAAATTTTTGGTTTCGGCGTACACTGACCACCAGCATAGCAGACCACAGCTTTTGCTATGTTGTCAATCTCTGACGTTGAACCACACTGTTCACGTCGAGCTCGGACTATGTCACATAGGCGCTCGACAAGGAGAAAACTTTCCCTTTTGATGTTTCCGTTATACTTGGCTGATTTACCTAATTTTCTAGGAAATAAATATACAGGGCTAGACTATTCGAATAATATCCACGAAGAACTACTTAGCGAAGAATTGACTAATTTTTTCCAGTTGTATTTACTGCTGTATGCAGATGATACTGTCCTGCTGGCGAATTTCATGAGGATCTGCAAACCTCATTAAATACAATGAAATATTATTGTTCAATGTTTGACCTCGTGATTAATATAAATAAAACAACACAGTGGCTATTGACAGCGACACCCCTGTCAATAGTGCATTTATGCGCGTTATTGACAAGGAGATGATTAGCCAATCAGTGTTTCCCACACATCACGCCTCCATCGTCCCAGCAAAAAGCACATGTGTTTTTAAAATGGCTGCGATAGTAAAGGCTGGTGCCTCCTCCTCGAAGTGGGAAAAGTGGAATAAAACGTTCGAAAGCTGCAAATCTAGCCATCAAGTAGAATTTAGTGTGCACTGTAGCAAGAACGTTGCTGCTGCAAATAGGAGGCTATTGCTGAGGGTTATGCATCACCCATATAATCACAAATACGCTCACATTCAGTATGGCTGCATTAATTCGGGCAAGCCGAGGAGCCGAAATTCAAAACCGTCTATTATCAACCATAAACTTAGTATCCTATGACATCAACCTCCACTACTAACAGGTTCACCCTTTCAATAAGACATGAACACCCACTGCTGACAGGGTCATCCTGTCAATAAGACATGGACACCCACTGCTGACAGTGTCACCCTGTCAATAAGACATGAACAACCACTGTTAAACCCCACTGACCCTGTTAACATAGTCAATAAGACATCAACCTCCACTGCTGACAGGGTGGCTCTGTCAATAAGACATCAACACCCACTGCTGACAGGGTCACCCTGTCAATAAGACATCAACCCCCACTGCTGACAGGGTCACCCTGTCAATAAGACATCAAAACCCACTGCTGACAGGGTCACTCTGTCAATAAGACATCAAAACCCATTGCTGACAGGGTCACCCTGTCAATAAGACATCAAAACCCACTGCTGACAGGGTCACCCTGTCAATAAGACATCAACACCCACTGCTGACAGGGTCACTCTGTCAATAAGACATCAAAACCCACTGCTGACAGGGTCACCCTGTATATAACACAAATCACGTTCACTACTGACAGGGTAAAACCGATGTAAGGCTCAGATTGTTTGCATTTCTTAACTCCTGTTTGGTTGTTATTCACTCTGTCAACAACATATTCTGACGCACTGTTGACAGGGCCAGTTATGCATAAATTACTACTATTGACAGCGTGACCCTGTCAGCAGTGTTTGTTAATGCAGTATTGACAGGGTCACCCTGTCAAAACCGCAGTTTCAACTGTTATTGACAGGGTGACCCTGTCAACAATAGTTCTATATGCACTGTTGACAGGGTAACCCTGTCAATAACAGTTGAAACTGCAGTATTGACAGGGTCACCCGGTCAATTTCCCTCGGCATAAATCAGAGGTAAGGATTTTTTTCAAGAAGGAAACTACGAAACCCCACTATTTTAATTATGGGGATCAAAATAATGAAGTTGTAAATGAGTACAATTATCTAGGACTGTTTTTTAATTATAACTCTAAGTTTAATGTAACAAAGAACATTTTATAGCAAAATGGTTCAAAAGTTATGTTTTCATTGTCGAAAAAAGTCAACATTACCTGTCGATGTAGGCGAATAGTATTAGGTTTTGAAGGGGAAAAAAATATGCCCAAGCTGAATTTTTCAGGAAACCTTCCAAATGCCATTAGAAACAACATACTAAAACTCCCCGTGATTCCCGCTGGAGCCTTTTCCAATATTCAAGATGGCGTCCAAGATGGCCGCCAAAATGTTAACTCAGCTACATAGACGGGTTGATATACCACCTCACCCCCAAAAATATGACAAAAGTTTTATAACGGTTTTCAATTTTACTGGATATATAATGAATGACAGTCATACAAAATCTGACCCCTAAAAATGGATGAAAACTCCAAGATGGCCGCCAGCGGCCGTGAAAATCGGTAAAACCACCCTAAAATGCCCAAAATTGCACAATTAAACAATGATTCTTGTTTTTATTCCATGTTTTTAGGAGTTGGGGAACTCATTGGATGCAATAACATTTAGCCAGTGTCAAAAGTCTTAAAATGGCGGTGAGGCTAGGGGGGGGGGGGGGGAGGGGAGGTATGGCAAAATCCAAGATCATGGCCAAGGTAAAATATGATTTTTCAACAAATAAAGGCAGGAACAAGTGTAATACATTTTTTTCGTCTAATTTTGATTGGAAAATCCATTTCTTATATTATTTTTATGATTCAAGGTCATCTTCAATGTCAAAGGGTCAATCTAAAGGTCAAATAATCAAAAATATGATTTTTACCAAATAAAGTTAAGAAATTGTGTAATACCCCATTTTCATGGAATTGTGACTGGTAAGTTTTTTTATGGTATTATGTTTGTGATTCAAGGTGACCTTTAAGGTCAAAGGGTTAATTTCAAGGCCAAATTCCTGAAAATAATATTTTAAACAAATACGATTATCAAAAAAACATCATATGTAATACCTCGTTTTGAGGTGATTTTACTGGATAATCTACTTATGTTATTATTTTGGTAATGCTAGGACTTCTTCGACATTAAAAGGTAAATTCCAAGGTCAAAATGTAAAACAAAATTGATGATCAAAGGTTTTTAATGTCAAAACGTCAAGTAAGGTCAAGTAAAAGCAAGCGTGATACCTATTTTTTGTGTGAAAAGAGGTAACCGACTTAATGTAACTTACTGGAAGATCCATTTCTGATAATATTTTAGTGATCGATTCTACTTCATCTTCAAAGTCGAAATGTCAATTTTAAGGTCAAATGAGCGAAAAGATGATTCGAACAAATTTAAGTAACACAATGTAATACCTTATTTCAATTTAATTTTGAGTAGAAAATCCTTTTATGGTAGTAGTTTTATCGAAAGTCTCATTCCAAAAAAAATATTTTACACAAATAAAAATAGAAACAAGTGTAATCCATATCTTTGATGAGGGTTCAACTGCATTTATTGTAGTACAATTTTGATAATTAAATGTCATATTTCGAATCCTGTGTCTAGAGGCCTATGTCATCTCATTCCTCTCGCCATCCTCAGGAGGTTCTCCTGGCCCAGTTTAGCCTGTATGTGCACAAGAGTGAACTAAACCCCATTCATTTCATTTGATTTTTCATAATTATTGACATTTATAAGGTTATTTAGCTATGTTTGACTGAATAAAGTGTTCTTCAACGCCTCCCCACCGTTTTTTATCGTTTTTCCGTTGCTCTTTAACGCCATCAGATGCTCTCTAACTCCCGCCTCAACACATTCCAAACATTCCATTTAACTCCTCTCTGTCACCCTTTAACACTGACTCATCCCCTTTTGTTTCCCCTCCATCGCATTTTAGACAATAGCATTACCATATTTACACCTTTCTGTCGCCTCTTAATGCCTCGTTGTCGCGCTTTAGCACTGCCTCGTCGTTCTTTAACGCCTCCCCATTGCCCTTTAACTTCTCCCTGTCTCCCTTTATTTTTTCTTGATCACCCTTTAATGCCTCTGTGATGCCCTTTGACGCTTTTTCGTTGCCCTTTAATGCTTTTTTGTTGCCTTTTAACGCCTCCCGTCACACTTGAACGCATCTTACTTTCCCTTTTATGCCTGCCCATCGCCTCTTAACGCCTCTTCTGCACACCTTGACGCCTTCTCGTCGTCCTTAAACGCCTACCCATCGCACTTTAACGCGTCCCCATTGCTCTTTAACGCTTTCCCATTGCCATTTAACGCTTCCTCGTCGCCCTGTACTGCCTTCCATACCACCTTTTAACACACCCAGTCGCACCTTAACGCCTCATTGTCGCCCTTCAACGCCTTTACATTGCCCTTCAATGCCTCTGCGTCGCCTTTTAGCGCCTCCCCATTGCCTCCTGCCCCTTCATTTGTAATGCCTTGTAATTTCTTGTAATTCCTTGCTCAAAATTACATTTTCACATTGTTAAGTTGATCTTTTCACCTTGAGCATGCTTAATCATTAAAAACCCAGAAGAATTATATTATGCAGTCAAAACCACATCGCTACGAGCTATTATGCATCTAATTTATTGCATAGGCCCCTATATGTTTTTCACCCTTCTTGGAAATTGAGAGGGGTGGGCACCGTAGGTGGTACACCAGGAGCATAGTATATAGGTTCCTTTTTATGTCAGGGGGAGGGGGTGAAAAACATAAACTCATGTTTTTTTAGCTTGATAGAAGAACTGAACAAATTGAATGATGTAAACACAATGTGCATATATTTCTTGAATTTCACTGCTTTTTTATGGTGTAATTCCCAGTAAATTATTGCGTGACGTCACGTTTTGGCACTAATGATCATGATCATGATCATGATCATGATCATCCTGATCACAGTACAGACCATTGATGAGATGAATGATGTACAGATTATGATGTGAGTTTGGGGTGATAGGGCACGGTCAGTTGTTGATATCGTTTTCCTTCACTTGCCCGATAACATAGGGGTTCTGGGCATGTCTGGGGGATTTACCCCATGCATGTCCATACATCCAGAGACTCTGGTCGGATAGTCCCCAGAGTGACAATGGCTGAAGGTAACTATATTGCCGGTTGTTTAAGGCTACCACGGCCAACATCAGTGCCTGCACTGACATTGACACTTAAACAGTAGGTATACACTAATTAGTCATAGCAATATCCTTCTTCTAGAGTCATTGGCGACTATCTTGGATTTGACACTTTTTCCGGTAGTCAGATTTTGAAAGACTTCCTCCTGCCATTAAATACATTTCATTGGTGACAAAAACTTCTGGAAAATATCTTTGGTATAATTTTTTGGGGTGTTCGAGTGGATGTTTGCATAAATCGACGACCTAGTATCCCCGCTTGTAGGCCTAATCAACATAATTTCACGATGTTTATATCAAAATGTTCTTTTTTACAAAATGATTACAATGAGACAGGTTTTGAGTCACGAAATAGTCACATATATAATTTATTTTCAATTTCTGATATGTTAATGATTGAAATAGTATTTAAAATGTCATACATATCAAAATCTTATTATTTTGCTTATTAATATACCTTAAATTGCAAATAAATTATATGCGTGACTATTTAGTGACTCAGAACCTGTTTCAATGGAATCCTTATGACAATAAATGCACATGTAGACATTTAAATCATCAAGTTATGTTGATTACAAGCCGAGATATAGCGGTCTCAACATTTTGGCGGCCATCTTGGACGCCATCTTGAATAATGGAAAAGGCTCCAGCGGGAATCACGGGGAGTTTTAGTATGTTGTTTCTAATGGTATTTGGAAGGTATCTTGAAAATTTCAGCTTGGGCATATTTTTTTCCTCTTCAGCCTGTTTACAGGTCTAATACTATTCGCCTAATGTTGCTATGAAGCGTTTTGATAACCTTGTGAAACCGTTGTATCGTATGGCACGGATGTGTGGTGAATGTTATGATATTTTAGAAAGATTACAACTGCGATTTTGTAAATATATGTTATCTGTAAACAATTATACCTGCTCAAACATGATAATTTATATGGAGAGTTGGGTGTAACACCTCTAAGCATTGATGTATTCGCATGGTTGTGTGTTGCGCAAAACTAGTCAGTATTTAATGACTCTGGGTTTCTCAGCTTAACTACAAAGCTGACGTATTTCTCAGAAGAATTATTTGTTCTGCGAGACCTTGTGATCAGCCGATAAACAGTTTATACTAGAGGCCATTATAATAAATTTGACTTCTGATAAACTAAATGATTAAAAGCAAAAGACCATTGGTGTTCAAAATAATCCAATAAAAAATCTTACCCCGTATACTACATGTAGTTAATGATATTCCTCTATAATTAGTTGATGTCGTGATATATTTTCGTTTTTGACCATGTTTAAGCATTGATGTGCATAAATCTGCGATTAGCTTATATAATAGATGGGGAGTCGATTTAAAGTGATCCGTGTATAGCCCCATATTCCCGTATTGTGTCTTTTGAGTTTTTTGACTGCCTTGTGCTTGCTGAGTGTTGACAATCTGACATTTATTACAGTTATCATCGTTGGAATGCGACTCATTCATGGGGACATTTAGGAGAGCAATATATGGGTATTAAGGGATAGTCAGGCCAAATTTCAGCTCTGACATGCACCACATTTTTAACTTACCGATCCTTACTAGTCTATAGTTGATTCGCTATACTACAGCAAACATGAGATGCTGAGCAACGTTTGCATATATATATTCCAACCATACTACACAGCAGAGACGTCAAATAAATGTTGTTTTAACGTTGGTCCAACGTTGTAGACGGTGGACCAACGTTAAACCAACATTGATGTTTCAGTGACTTTATTCGCGCTTGTATAATCAGTTTTTAAAACTGGAAAATTTCTAAAATCAGTGAAACTCATGTGGTGATTTAATTTTACAAATCCAAGTAATTTTGGGTCGTGGAACTCACAACTTTAAGTGATTGCATAAAATGTCAATTGAATATCTCAGAGTTTAGCTGGCTGACCGACCCCAAATTGCTTTGTACTTGCTTATCCGCCACAATCGCACAGAATCTTGCAATATTGCGTGCCTGGAATATTTCTCCGTGGCAACCTGTTCACAAATTAATAGATTCCGCACAGAAAGGCAGAGAAATAGGTCGGGGCTTCCTTCTGGCCAGGCTCTGTTACAATCAAAAAGAGGTCATCATATAGAGATCACCAGAGGTCACTGAACATTATGCGTGTCCACCTACCGCCATAATATACAACATTCAATCTGGATGTGCTGGGCTCGAATCCCGGTCGGGTCGGATGTTTGTCATCGAGGTTATGCATAATAGGCTAGAGTGATTCAAACTGTTCAAAGGCCTGGAGTGTGCAATGGTACTGTCTATGGTACTCTGCACTATAAAGCACATTTGAACTGAAGTCATTCGATAAGAGTAGGGCATTATTCCGACTTCGGGCTTCCTTTTGTAGCCATATTGCTATAATTGTGCAGAAGGCACTCATCTAACAAGGCATGAAGACAGATAGATTGGTTTCTGTCTGACTCTACATCTATTCACCTAGCTGGTATCCGTGTGAAGCCGTCTGGCTAGCCACCTTAGCAGGTGGTCAAGGCTAAACTTCCACACGTGCATTTATCAAAAAATAGTTCATCAAAAGAAAACAGAAGCAAAAAGAAATAAATCAAGATAACAAGACAATAAGGAACGAAAGCAGGAAAGAAAGACGAAGAGAAAGAGAGAAAGGAAAAATGGCAGAAAATAACTTAAAAACAAAAGTAAATTACAAACACCACTGCGGGATTTGTTTTGCGACAATTTGATCTCATGTAATCGATTTTTAATAATTATCATGGCGAATGATGAGAAAACGTTCATTGTCGCGTGTAAGTCAAACTATATGCAATGCACCTATCTATTTCTCTTTTACATGAATATGTTTATATTTCACTTGATCATCGGATTCTTAGCTAGAAATCGTGTCATTCTGAATCTCTGCTGACGGCCATCTTTGAATTTTGACTTTTGCGGCAAATCTCGAAACATGGGGACATCTAGGAGAGCAATATATGACTATTAAAATATAGTCAGGCCAAAATTTTAGCTCTGACACCCACATTTTTAACTTATCGATCCTTACTAGTCTATATAGTTGTTTCGCAATAAATGTAAAAAGACACCAATAAATATGAAAAATGACACCAATAAATAAGAAAAATGACATATTCATCCATTTACTACAGTAGAGTTTTGGTAGGCCTCAGGTCAAGCAGTTTTGATAAATTATAACAATTCGATTTTCTAAACGTAGAAGTCTGACGTTTAAAGTCGATCCCAGCTCTAAAAGAATTAAAAAACAAACAATAGCTTTTACTGTTGGGCCAACGTCGTAAACGGTGGGCCAATGGTAAACCAATGCTAGAACAACGTCTCATGCTTGCTGTCACAGACCCATAGCAACGGTATTCAAATGAAGCCGAAAGATTAAGACATTTATACTGATTTCAAATTGTGAAATACCTTTGGTCTCCATGGTTTATATAGTGTACACACAATATTTCCGTGTTGTAAGCCATTGTGTTTACCCCCCCCCCCCCCCCTGGATGGCAAAACAGACATTTTTCATGCCGAGTGTTCATCGTTTTGTTGCGCAGTTTTCCAGCTCATACAAATCACACTAGTCTTGTATTCAACAATGCACGCTATTAGTATTATGCTTATGGAATGAGTGCAATTATTCCTGTAACTAGCGTGACCTCTTGAAGTCCGATAGCATTATTTAAATTCATCAAGGATTTTCAATAGAAAACCCGTGAACATATCAGACGTCGACCAATTCCACACAACATTCTTGAACCAGACCTATTCCTGAAAAATATAAACATTGCCCCAATGCTTGCAGCATTCAGGTAATGTTTCTCTCGAGATTTACATCATTTGCGTACTGAAGGCAAATCCATCAAAATATATATATCACTATTTTTATGACAATTCGTCAAAATTATGCTGTTTCCATGTGAAGGCATAAACCTATGTTTCTTAGGTTCTTTTGTGTTGCGTACCAGCCCGCATCTCACTGGAAAACATAACTTTGATCTTATTTTGTCAACTGTATCTCATTTACATTTGAAAAATTAGGAATAATCCTAACTTTTCTAATATAAATAACATGAACTTAACATTTGATCTTAGTTCAGATTTTTAGTGAGAAAGGCCCCTGAATTGTTCCTGAAAAATATTGGATTACAAACACATATATTTTGGGTGTCATTAGCTTTAGTTCCCTGTGAGCGTGTGACTCTATGCATCGGTATCCTAACAACTAGAAGCACAGAGACACATCCTACGGAACATTCTAATTTATCTTATCTCAAATTTATCTCTTTTCATTAGAAAAGTTACGATCGGACCTAACTTTTCTAATGGAAATGAGAAAAAGCTAAGTTAAGATCAAAGTTAAAATGTTTAAAAGGATGTGCCGCTGCTCTTGTTTTGTCAGTTTTAAATAATTTCAAGCAAGGATTCATTAGTGTGTACATTACTGCACACTTCATACATTTGAAGAAATTAAGCATTGTAGATGAAGACATACAATACCCAGCGTCTCAGGCTCAGAACATCCAGCCTCAATCAGCTATCAATCGAATCCCGAAGACGACGATCGATCCGAGTGAGTGAATAATGCTTTACGTTGCTTGGTACACAATCATTGCAATATCGTATCACTCTAGAAGAAAACCCGAGTTCGTGGCTATGCCCTACTCTTATCGAATGACTTCAAGGGTACGTATACAGTACCTCAAACGTCCGATTAGCCGGGATTCGAAATCTGAACCTCTTTAAATTTCGAGCAACTACAGGACCGAAGGTGCCATCGGGGCCGGCCTTACCAATCGTAGTAGCTGGTTAACCTAGTAAATACGAGAAGTTGACACAATGCTGTTTTAATGTTGGGTCAGCGTCGAATACGGCGGTACAGCTTGTAGCATTGGGTAGAGCAGTAGTGATATGGTCTCACCACCCTAAATGAGCCTAAATCCAAGGGGGGGGGGCTACTGACTAGATAATCACCACCCAATTTACCGCTTTAAATGGTTGTTTCTGCTTCTGGTGAATTAAGAACAATACATGGATGTTGTAGTTCTGTGGATAAACTGTAAGCACACACTGTTTTCGCTATCTGTCATATGAGGTATTACTGTTATGTGACATTTTCGGATGGACACATGGGGCGAGAAGGATTTGTATCCTTTCTGGGAATGGGCGCAAGATAATTTAGGGAGATCTGGGCAATTCGACATTTTTCAATATAATTGGGCCTAGTTCAAAATCTAATTGGTGAGCATACCATTTTCGGAGCTGGTTTTCAAATAGGACAGCTTAGGCCTTATTATGGTGTGGCACATGAGTGTGTATCTAGAGACGGACGTGGTGAAATCGGCACTCAGAATGGGGCACTCAGAATGGGACCCGGCATTTGCGGTGGTGAGACCATATATGTGGTTTGACTCTTTGACGAACCCCTATTGTTTTGCTGTCGACTATTTGTCACTCGTGCTAAAGCATATCCCCATGACAACCTGCTCACATATTGATTAAATCCCGCCCTGAATGTGACAAACAGTTTGGAGCTTCTGTTATAATCATATAGAGGTCAGTAAACGGTTTTGAAAGTCATGTAGAGATCAGCACTAGGTCATTCTAACTGTGTGTCCGTCTGCCTTAGTATCGTATACCGTGTGCATCCAGTTTAAATAGAATCAAAACAAGGTGTAAATGTACAGATTGGTTCCCATCTAACTACATCTATCTAGTCCAATCTGTGGCAGACGTTACATCGTCAAAACAGCCTCCTTAACACAAGGCTAAGGTTAAGCACGTGTCTCCTAAACAGAGCATATATGCCCACAAATAAACACACACACAAGCAGAAAAAAACGAGTGAACAAACAAAAACAAACAAACATAAACGAACTAACATAAACAAACAAACAAACTCACAAACAAAAAACAAACAAATAAACAAACAAACAAACAGAAAAAAACGAGCGAACACAAAAACATAAATGAACTACACAACCAGTCAGTCAGAGACTGCAAACTTCTGCCGAAATTAAAGATCTTACAGGATTGTAAAACCTATAGTGGTAGTATTGCATTCATGCATAAATGTGGTATATAGTTATGTATGACGTCATAGATTCAACCTATTTTCTGTATTCATGCAAACATAAGTAACCATACATAAGAGTAGTGAGACTATGACGGCATAAATATTTTTATATTTATTTAGATTAAAATAGTATTTTACTACGCCTACTAACTCATTTAATTCGATCGTAATGCGGATCCTGCATCCGGGTCATAGTCCGTATTGTCCCCAAAATGTATTAGGTTGTTCACTCGCCTGAAACATGCACCTCTGGTTAAAATTGGATACAAATCACCTCATTACCTTATGAGTAATGATGGTAACAAACAAGACCAAAAACATAACCCTCTGGCAGAGGTAACAAACACAAAAACGAACAAACCATAAACAAACAAATTGGACAAATAAAACAAACAAATAAACGAACAAACGAACGAACGAAAGAACAAACAAACAAACACACAAACGCACAAGTAAAACAGCAACTTGTGTGATTGCAGAACAGAGGGTATAATCGAACGATATTTTTTTAATGAGTGGAGAACGAGACGTAAGCTCATTTATCTCTCATAAACCTGTATCCATATGCTGAGCTTTATCAGTAGGCCTACAACCATTGTCTATCAGTATCTATCCAACTGCGTTGGATAGATACGATAGATATAATTATATAATTCATAAACCTGATGAAATCCGCTCTGCAGTGATACATCTTGCCTGTGATAAACAAAATGTCAGGTTAAGACTAAGTCCTAATAAAATCTGACATCAGCGCTGAGCAATGCCAATGTGAAGGATTGATTATGTCGTGATCGTCATCATAGCCAACAGCAAACAACATGCTACCTCAATGTTAGCATGGAGCGCGCAGCGCGTGGCCCCGAGCGAAAGTATAGCTATGTGACGTGTTACTTAGAGAGTCGATCAGATTCAACGAAATTATGTCAGTTTGACCCTTAGAGACCTAGTCTATTGTCGTTTTCCTTCTTTTTTTATTATTTATCGTTCAGACAACAAAAAATAAGTATTTTGCACCCACATGAAGTTGTGGGTCGCGGTAACATGACATTAACTTTGAACTAAATAATTTCGTATATCTTCATTATAAGGTTCAACCTTTAATATACATGGATTATATCGGCTGTAGCTAACGAAGTTATTGAAAGGTTAAAGGTATCCAATATCATAACCTGGAATTAATTTGAAAATTAACGAGAGGGTTTCAGGTATCTTGATTACAGCGTTTAATCTTTAGCCCTTTAACCGCCGGTGCCGCCCATATTCGTTTTTTACATTTGTATAGCATATTACATATCAGCTTTTAAACATGTTAAAGATAAAATATCACATTAATCAGTATTTGAAATTTGTTGACCTCCATTCTGTCAAATGTGAATAATTTTCACTCACTTGAAGTTGTGGATCGCGTCAGCGAGACACAACTTCATGTGGGAGAGAATTCGAATTGAATAATTTGGCGGTTAAAGGAATAATTATTATATTGACATGATGCCCTGCGTGGAAATGTGAATTAATTGGCCATGAACATGTGAAGTGATTAATTTTCTCTGTTGTAAAGGTTTTTCTACGTACATATCAACAGTTGACCATTCCCAGCTGAGTTAAGCTGCTTATTACCCACAATTGGGTGATAATTATTCATATCTGTTTAATTTTATACAAAAGATTGCAAATTCTGATGTTAAAACACATATTTCATACCTGAAAGTAAGCTTCGCACGGCTAATAAAACAGATTAAAAATGACTATAGTCTTGAAGGGTTAACCGAGACTGTCGCTACGATTTATTGTAAAATAAGCTTTCATGATTTCCAAGTGAATAAAACGTCAACCCTTAACCATGTTAACTCTTTAACCGCCAAATTATTCAATTCAATCACCCACTTGAAGTTGTGTCTCGCCGACGCGATCCACAACTTCAAGTGAGTGAAAATTATTCAGATTTTACAAAATGGAGGTCAACTGTTTTCAAATATTGCTGATTGATGTCACATTTTATCTTTGACATGTTCAAAAGGTGGTACTCAATGTGCTAATAAAAAAAGAAAACCCGAATATATGCGGCACCGACGGTTAAAGGGTTAACCCTTACAATGATGAAAAATGTTTGTTTGCATCATGGGAAACAAAAGTTTTTTCAATCATCATGAATGTCTTAGTTAGCTCTTTCTGCTTTATCTGAATACCAATGTTATGGTTCTACAGCCATTATAAATATTTTACTCTTTCAGTGCGCGGCTCGACTTTAGAGGTCAGATTCTGACGCCTAAAGTCTGTCCCCCAGCTGAAAGTGTTAAGGAATGCCGCCAGGTTAAGTGTCATACAAACTATAGCAGAAGTAGAGATGGGAATTTGTACGTATTGTCACCTTCGCAAGCTATATTTGATCTCTTGCATCGATGGCATGTACACACACATATACATCGCTAATTGAGAAAAAACAAAGGTGGATTAGCATTGAATTAACGTTGGGTCAACATATAGTGTTTTGAGGATATAAGATACTGACATGTTTGCCAGTGCCATGCAGCACAGTTTATCCGACCAGATATAGGCTAAATCACTGAAAACCTTGTCAAAATTGAGAATGATGTGAGCTGTGCAAAGGTGCAGGCAATTTTTGCTGCGGAAATTTCAACTTCTGCTTTTGTTTCGGGTCAAAGGTTATTCTTTGCCTAAATTAGCCAGATGCACGAAGCGTATTCTACTCTGCGATTGGCTGCACAAAGGATAGCTCTTGTGGTTGTTACAATAACAGAGCGATTAAAAATTTTCAAAAAAGAGTGGCTCCACAAATGCATCAAGCGTGGATTTATATTTGCGTTAAATATCATTAATTTAAAAGTTAACTGTATTTCTTAGAGAAACAACCATAATTGTTTTAAACTAAAAATTATTCAGCGAGCATGCACGTGTGATAATTTACATGCGCATAATGGTTTTATTTTATTTTGGATATTTCCCACTCTCTGAAAAAACCTTGTAGAAAAAATTCTGTAATACAAACGGGACACGAAGTTGTCTGGTCTTAAATCAACATTTGCTGAATCTAAAGCGAGAAAATTAGCTCGTAACGGCACCCTAAAGCGCTTGTATGGGTAATACAAGCCTAAAGAAACACGACTGATGTAACGAGGTGGAAACTACACTTTGCCAAAGTAAAATCCAATTGCAAATGGTGGACAGCCATTCTCCACACATAGATGTCGCCCATGTAAGAAGTCAGAATGGTAGACGACAGCATACAAAACAGGAAGATAAACGGATTTGTCACATGGCAAAGTCTCACTGCACAATAAAATAGCTACACCTCGCGCTGATCCCACGCTGACAATGTAGACCCTAATGTTGATATCATCCGATGCCTCATTATGAATTTGTGACCCTTCCACTAAGAAAACAAATGTGGGGGGGAGGGGGTATTTGTTTGAGTTAGTAGGTCCATTATACCTTAAAAAAATGATTCCGGGGAAATTTTTATATGCATCTTATTACCAACCCTGATGACATCACAAGACTCTGACAAAATGACCTCCATTTTTTAATGTAATAGTTCAAAAAGATCACAAGTTTACGCCTGATAAAAATGGCCAAGTTTTCAGAGGCACCTGAAATAATCATTTCAATTTCATGGCATCCGAGTTTTTCCGGTAGGCGGAGCGAGTGACGTATATCCAAAGCTAGCTGAGGATATAAAATGGCGGTCAGTGTTACCGGGCCGATGGGAGAAGGGGACGCGATGCAATCGCTAGTGCGCCTGACTGCCTCGCCAATCATGCATGCGTCCCGGTTTCAAGCCAAATCTAATGATCACGAGAAATCTAATGATCTTCCGGTCTCGGAGTCGATCTCGCGGGATTTCATCAGAAGTTATACTGTGTCACATATAGAATAAATAAGCTTTAAATAATATTCATTTAATGAATGGAGACAGCCAACTAATTATACATGTATTCTGGAGAAATTAGATGAACGATGACCAGCGCTATAAATAGTTAGCTGACTGGTGAAATTGGATAAATTCTGACCAGCGCTATGCATATAATTAGCTGACGGTTTTCGAGCGACGCTGTTCCCGTATGGGGTTTTCAGAGACACAACATTGTTTCTCCCTTTTCACTGTGACTAGGCGATCACGTTAATGGCGCCCTTGTCGAGTTAAGGTTGAGACCAGTGTATCTTGTTAACAGAATCTTTTTAATAATGCAGATTATTTTAAAATGCAATCGAAACATTTGGTTTATTGATGTCATAATTTAAACAATTTTACTGCAAAATCATATTTTCCGCGCTGCTGGGAGTTTCTGATGGACGTGGAGATGCGATACTTACGTCATGCCAATCAGCCCCTCCACCTCCTATATCCTGTGACGTCATACGTGTGAAGGCGATAATCAAGCTGTGACGTAATACATTGTTGACAGCCAGATCTTGGTAGGCCCTATGTGGTTTGGCAAAGGTAAATTGATCAGGGGCGGATCCAGGATTTGCAGAAAGAGGCATACTTAGGCCAACTTGGGTGACTTCTTAAAGAATTTGGCGCAAAAATGGCGAGGATCGTGAATGATGGGGAGCGAGAATGAAATCTAGGCATGTACATAAAAAATATTATGTATTATATAACTAACGTTATACACATTATCACATCAGAACTTAATATCATCTCTGACGCCACACCCATATTTCCGTAGACACGCATGGCTCTTTGCGTGCTTTACCAGCCGTTATTACATGTGTATTGTTCTGTTCAATACCGCGGAACGATTTACATTTACGTTAACTTTTCACATGTCATTCTGTAATATCCATTTACCAGTGTCTTAAACCCGATTCAAAATTTGGTCAAAAACTTAAGAACACCGCAGCGTAGGTGAAGAAAAAATCCTTGATGTTTCTCCAATTCTCTGAAATAGAAAACTCTTATTTGGCGGAGTAGTGGTGCTTCATATTTGTTATTGCGCTGCTTTTTGTGCCTAGTATGAGATGGATCAAGACGTCGCTATGAATACATTAACCAGTGCAGAAGACAATACATGCAGACAGAATTCCATTAGTGCATGCATTTCGCTGATTCAATTATCGCCCGATTTTTTTGAAATTTCACAAAAAAACATTGTTTATTACAAGCCCCTCAGCCCTAAAAAATGTACAAATTATATTGAATATTTCAAAGTAGTAAATTACAAATTGCGCCACCCCTCTATGACACAATAATTTAATTTTGTTGTTTTTATACATCAGAATAACATTACTGTGCATGGAAAATGGAGTAACCAATCTATTTTATTTTAATTTTAACTCGTCTAAAGTAATGCCTCGCTGACGCTATTCACAACTTCAAGTGAGTGATAATTATCCAGATTTGTCAAAACGTATGTCTGATCTTCAACATGTTCAAGTAAATCTGAAAATGGACATCATTATTGCTGCCTTTTCAGATTTCCGGATGAATGTGAACCCATGATGGAAATGTTTTTTTTCAATGTAAAGGCTATTTGTATGTATTTGAAGTGACTAATGGGAGTATTAAATTCATGGCAAAATAAACATTATTTAAACTTTTCTGCTCTATATAAAATCAACCAATTGTAAAAATAATGAATTTGTTGCGTTTCTTTTCACCTAGGCCTAAACATGAAGACATACCTCCAGTAGTGCATGTTTTTTGCTGATTCGTTTATCACCCAATTTTCTAGAAATTTTGCAAAAGCTATTTTCTAGTAAAAGCCCAACAGCTCTGAAAATATCTCTGAAAATTATATTGAATATTTCAAAATATAAAATTTAAATGTTGACGCCCCTCATTAATTTAATACATCCGAATTAGAGTAATATAGCCTACATGGCAAATGGTGCAATTTCGTAAATAATTAATATAACTTTGCGAAATCAGAGTTGTTGGGCTTGGAGGATATTTTGATAGTTCACTGAGAAATTAGAGAGAAGTACGCTCTAGTGATAACTCTGTCTTCGGGTATATATTAAACATTAGGTCAGCCCAATGTTGTTGTGATGTTGGGCCAGCGTCGCAGACGGTGGACCAACATTACAAAAACATTGGGTAAATGTATATAGCCCTGTACTAGTCTCCACAATGATTAGGAATTGTGTGAGTGAATATTGCTTGACGTCGCTTCCTACAGAATCATTGCAATATCTCGACAGAATTAAGACCGAAGCCTGGACTATGTCCTACCCTTATTTCGAATGACTTCAAGGGCTCTTTATTGTGCACAATACGTACTATAGGCAGCACTGTACACCCCATGCCTTTGAACAGTTTGGAACACTGTGTATGCACAACGACGATACGAAGGAGCCATCGGGGTCGGGCCACAATAATTAAGAAAGCACGAAAAACACAGTAATTGGATAAATGCATAAGGTGTACAACATGGGTAAAAGGGTTAAAGCAACATTTCTTGGCGTCTACATTGGATTCGTCTCCACATTCAATAACAAGTCAGCTCAGACAGTACGACATGCAGCAACATTGTGCAGATGCATAATATCAAGGAGGTAACACCAGATTTATCTCATCAATTACTTAAAATGATGCATCAGAAAAAGTGCAATATAATCACTACAACTGGCCTGATGCTGGTCTATCGCAGCAGAAGGCAGTTGGAATAAGCAACCAGAGCAGTTAATCAGCCTAATGAACATTGCGTCACCAAACTGTTGTCTTAGATTTGGCCCATTGTTCACCGCAAACGAGATATATTGAACTAATGATTGTTTAATGTTGGGCCAACGTCTCAGACGGTGGCCCATCATTAAGCCAACTTTTGTTGTAGTTCGATGATCGTGTTTGCGGGGATGAAGACGATGGGCCAACAATGAAACAACATTTTGTAAATGTCGTTTAGGGGGCGATAACACCAGATTCGTCTCCACATTAATCAGGATGAAGAAACTAAATGTCAGGCTTTACATTCTGACAGAATGATAAATTGGACTTAAACCATAAATATCATTTACGACTCTCTTCTCTACAGCGAGAAAAGAGGAGTCCTTCATTAACAGAATGACGAGACAGTCCTGGTCAGCAACGCGACAACAAAGGAAGATGGAATCGGTGCAATAAACAACACAGGTTTTTATCCATTCATTTGATTAATAAATTAATTAAATCGTCGAATGATAAATTCATTAATACATTCATACATTTATTTTTTTATTTATTCATATATTCATTCATGCATTTATCAATCTATTCTTTTTTTCATTCAACAGTGTTCTCTCATAGTCTAATCGTCCAGCGTTATACATTATTGCTACACTCACTCACTCACTCACTCACTCACTCACTCACTCACTCACTCACTCACTCACTCACTCACTCACTCACTCACTCACTCACTCACTCACTCACTCACTCACTCACTCACTCACTCACTCACTCACTCACTCACTCACTCACTCACTCACTCACTCACTCACTCACTCACTCACTCACCCTACCACTTAAATAGAACGAGAAAATGCTGCTCTTATGCGAACATTGGTCGAATTTTAAAAGAGGTAAATTAGCACTGTGTTCTACAATGGCAATGAATACCCAGAAAAAAAAATTACACTCTGCGAAGTGAAATCCAATTGCAACTGGTGGACGACAGAATACCAAACAGGGAGATAAACAGGTTTGTCACGTGACAAGGTCTCACTGCACAATAAAATAGCTCTGCTATCTAAGAACATAGTTACTCGCTTGTCCCACTGAATTGGCAGTCTCTTTTATTCGTTGCCTTTTTCAATGCTATTTCCTGTTTCAAACGACGAAAATATTTCTATTCTGTAAATGAAACTCCCAAATAGAATTATCTTGATAACAGAGAGATAATTTAGTTGCTTCTTTTTTATTGTTTGTAGATTCAATCTACCATACACTATTTTATTGATGTCAGTGGCATTTAAAACGCATACATACAGTCGTTGAAGAACAAGGGAGTGACAATGGTCAGTAGCGAGTTAGATTATTGTAACTCTCACTTTCACAACATTCTAGAAAAGGACATCGCCAGATTACAACGCGTTCACCATAGCTCCCTTGCTAGAGTGGTAAACTAAGCGCAAGGTTTTAGTAGTTCTGTTCTCATACTAAAACAAATACATCGGATTCTGTCAAATGACGCAATCTATTTAGATATGCACTGTAAAGTTTCGAATTCTCTAATACATATAGATTTGCTGCTCCCCATATACATGTCACAGGTAAAACTGGATGAAGAGCTTTCTCTATTGCGGCTCAGCCTTGTTATGCGGGAGGCTCTGTCTGTGCTTTTACCTAGTGCCCAAACAATTTTAACATTACAGAAATTACTTAAATCTCGTCCATTCCCGTCCTAGCACCTTTGCGGTCCTGCTCCTTCTTTACGATTTTTGTTTTGTTCTCTATTATTACACATATTCTTTCTATGTATTTGTGCAGCTCTGAGCTCGGTCCGCTGAGGCTTTAGGCGCTATGGAAGTTATATTCTTTGAAATATGATTTGTTATGCCTTTAGGCTGGTAAAAGGCCAATCTAACAAACCTGTCGTAGAAAACGGAAACAAAGAATACTGTGTTTTTAATGGTTTAAATTGCTCGTCCCATTAGAATAAAAATCAGCTTAAACACTGTGGATCAGCTCAAATAACTTAATAATTATAAAATCAGCAGAATAATTTAGTTTAATGCGAATATTTAATACCCTACAGATTTTTGAAATATCTAATGAAAAGGGGCTTATTTAAAAAAAAAAAAACATAACGATATTATTTAAAAATAATAACCTGGTATAATATGTCAAATAAAATGTAAAAATACAGCTATCGTCATGGATTACGTTAACGGGTCAGTTAAAACAGATACTCCTTATGACGTATGAAAGGTAAAGGGAGGACGAGGATTATTGTATAATAGTCTTATCAGAAAAAAGAAAGACATAAAGAGATAATTAAACTGTAAATCAAGAGCACTGTTTTCCATTCGTCAGATTATCTGTCATTCCACAGGTTTTATTTCCAATTAAATCGCCGGAATGCTTAGATTAGTAAGTTGAGCCGGTAATTTAATTCTAGTGGATGTGGCGAGCTCACCGGAAATTTTTTCTCATAGATTATATCATTTTTATCAATGTTTTTGACCTTGGAATTAAATGGTTTATTTTAAAATAAAGGGATACACCTTCTTAGGATTAAAAATTCTAGGAATTTTATATAATTCTTTAGAAAGCGTTACTATCATTTCAAATGAGGATGTTTGTGGCTTCAATTTGATATGTTACTCTTGGATATTTTAACCCTTGACCAGTTATATTATTTATTTTAACTTTTCACCCACGCGAATGTCAAGTGGGTTTAAATTACGAACATGTGTAAATATTGGTGTTTAACCCTTGCAAACCTGAGTTTACCATTGTCATCTTCATCCACTACAAGCCGCGAATTGCTGTCGCATTTCTCGATTTGTAGTGGATTAAGATGATTTGATATGGGTGAAAAAGTTAAGAAAATTGATATGTATTGTTTGACCAGTTTCTTGAAAATTTTCGTTTTAAAAGCCTTGGTTGTAGAAAAATTAAGTTTGTTTTCAGGGATGTAAAATAATGTTTTAGTGTATCGTGAGGGCTTGAATGGTTAATAGACACGCACTGCTTTTCCAATAACAATTATTATTTGATCGGTCAGTAAAACGGATTTAAAACGACGACAGTATAGTATGATTCACGGATCCACCAATTAACGTTCGGGGTTCAACTCAGCACATGGCAGAGACTGTTGATCATATTTCATTCATTGTTATATTCATATTTATATCTCATGTCTGTAAAATTATCTTTTATACTCTCGATCTCTCTCTATATATATATATCTTACTGACTCTCTTCATCTATCTATCTATATGCTTCCAACTGGTACTGACTATCTATCTCACTGATTCAATCTATCTATCTATCAAATCTTCTAACATCTCTCTCGCGCCAAACACACAGTACTCCTTTATACCGAACGGTTCGTTTTAGGCACAAACCGTCAGCAGCCAATCACTGTTCTTCCCTACAAAGACGCATCCGGTATTTGGGGAGAATCCAGTGATTCTAAAATGATCCACGTGTTTGTCGCACTACTAAAATATAAACCATTAAATGAACAAGACACTTAAAATTACGTCTTTACACAGACAGAAAGTTGACTTACCGATAATATCACACGCAGAATATAGAAGAGTAAAATGACTTAATAAAAAAGTTATAATAGAAACACATGTCGTTCGCATGACATAAGTCAGTTAATTAAAGATAATAATATTATCACAAATATAAATCATACAACAAGATGAGCTTTCAAAATAATATAACAAAACATATTTTTAGTTGTTAAAATGAAATAGTAACTCATTGGCTAAAACTCACATTTTGATCTTAGAATATTAACACAAACACAGATTACTAACACTATGGAAAATATAATATAAAGACGTATATATATAAGACAGGTCAATCCCTATGCGTCATCGGCGACTCCCGTCACAAGTATCCGAAAATAAGTTGTCCTCACGAGGTCACATAAATGTGGGTAACCATCTCATAGCCAGGGTCAATTAACAAGACGACAATAGCGGTGCTTGACGGTGAAAAGGTTAATTCAATAATTAATTCAATATAACCTGTGACTTTGAGGAGGCAATATTACAATCAGGTGGCTCGGAGCTTATATTCAACCCTTGAGACTCTCACGATGCATTAAAGCATCATTTAGCATCCCTGAAAACATACTTGATTTTCCTACAACAAAGGGTTTTAGAACAAAAATTTCCATGAAACTGTTTTACCAATACATATACATGGCAATTTTCATTTTAATTTCTCACCCACTTTAAATCATCTATATCCACTACAAGTCGAGAATTGCGACAGCAATTCGCGGCTTGTGGGGGATAAAGATGACAATGGTAAATTCAGGCTTCAAAGGGTAAAACCCCCTCAAAGCATAATTTTCCATCTCTGTGGAATGACTTAGTTTAAAGGGTTTTTAGAAAATGTTCACGGAACACTTTTAATGATGAATATAACCTCTTGTCATTTGTAACCCACTTCAAGTCATCTTTATCCATTGTAGTGGATGAAAATGACAGGCTTGATAAGGTTATGACAGTTACTCTCGGACATTTTATACAACTAGGTAATTTTTATTCATTGTGAGGTGAAATTTGTCATAGCCATCAAATAACGGTTCCTGTTGATGAAATTTGTTAATCGCCAAGACCTAAATATAATTGTTCAAAATTGAACAAAAACGGTACATACAAAAACAGTATATACGTGAGTAAAATAATCATTTACATAACATGTAGTTTGAATATTTAGCATAAACGGCTCATTTATTTCATGATTTTTTTTTTCAATAAGCTATGAAACACGCTTCAACGGCATTAAACAAGAAAATCTGTCCGAAATTACCAAAAAAAAAGATGAATAAGTGGGATAATTAATTAGGTAATAAATCACAGGTTAGTGTTTTACATTTTTTCGAATATCTATCACAGAGTTATGAAATATTTAGATTGGAAAATGACATTTCAAACAATTTTAGCCGCAGCGTATACATCGAGAGCTAAGTGAATACAGCACGTACATAATAGAAATATAATTTCACTCACTCACTCTCTCACTCACTCACTCACTCACTCACTCACTCACTCACTCACTCACTCACTCACTCGCAAGCTATATTTGATCTCTTGCATCGATGGCATGTACACACTCATATACATCGCTAATTGAGAAAAAACAAAGGTGGATTAGCATTGAATTAACGTTGGGTCAACATATAGTGTTTTGGGGATATCAGATACTGACATGTTTGCCAGTGCCATGCAGCACAGTTTATCCGACCAGATATAGGCTAAATCACTAAAAACCTTGTCAAAATTGAGAATGATGTGAGCTGTGCAAAGATGCAGGCAATTGTTGCACGGAAATTTCAACTTCTGCTTTTGTTTCGGGTCAAAGGTTATTATTTGCCTAAATTAGCCAGATGCACGAAGCGTATTCTACTCTGCGATTGGCTGCACCAAGGATAGCTCTTGTGGTTGTTACAATAACAGAGCGATTACAAATTTTCAAAAAAGAGTGGCTCCACAAATGCATCAAGTGTGGATTTATATTTGCGTTAAATATCATTAGTTTAAAAGTTAGCTGTATTTCTTAGAGAAATAACCATAATTGTTTTAAACAACACATTTTTCAGCGAGTATGCACATGTGATAATTTACATGAGCATAATGGTTTTATTTTAATTTGGATATTTCCCACTCTCTGAAAAAAACCTTGTAGAAATTCTCTAATACAAACGGGACACGAAGTTTTCTGGTCCTAAATCAACATTTGCTGAATCTAAAGCGAGAAAATTAGCTCGTAACGGCACCCTGAAGCGCTTGTATGGGTAATACAAGCCTAAAGAAACACGACTGATGTAACGAGGTGGAAAATGCACTTTGCCAAAGTAAAATCCAATAGCAAATGGTGGACAACCATTCTCCACACATAGATGTCGCCCATGTAAGAGGTCAGAATGGTAGACGACAGCATACAAAACAGGAAGATAAACGGATTTGTCACATGGCAAAGTCTCACTGCACAATAAAATAGCTACACCTCGCGTTGATTCCAGGCTGACAATGTAGGCCCTAATGTTGATATCATCCGATGCCTCATTCTGAATTTGTGACCCTTCCACTAAAAAAATAATTTTAGGGGGGGGGGTATTTTTTTAAGCTATACCTTATGTATTATACCTTAAAATTTTTTTATATGCATCTTATTACCAATCCTGAGGACATCACAAGGCTCTGACAAAGAGACCTCCATTTTTTAATGTAATAGTTCAAAAAGATCACAAGTTTACGCCTGCTAAAAATGGCCAAGTTTTCAAAGGCACTTGAAATAATCGTTTCAATTTCATGGCATCCGAGTTTTTCCGATAGGCGGCGCGAGTGACGTATATCCAAAGCTAGCTGAGGATATAAAATAGCGGTCAGTGTTACCGGGCCGATGGGAGAAGGGGACGTGATGCAATCGCTAGTGCGCCTGACTGCCTCGCCAATCATGCATGCGTCCCGGTTTCAAGCCAAATCTAATGACTTCCGGTCTCGGAGTGGATCTCGCGGGATTTCGTCAGAGGTTATACTGTGTCACATATGTAATAAATAAGCTTTAATGGAGACAGCCAACTAATTTTACATGTATTCTGGAGAAATTAGATGAACGCTGACCAGCGCTATAAATAGTTAGCTGACTGGTGAAATTGGATAAATTCTGACCAGCGCTATGCATATAATTAGCTGACTGGTTTCGAGCGACGCTGTTCCCGTATGGGGTTTTCAGAGACACAACATTGTTTCTCCCTTTTCACTGTGACTAGGCGATCACGTTAATGGCGCCCTTGTCGAGTTAAGGTTGAGACCAGTGTATCTTGTTAACAGAATCTTTTTAATAATGCAGATTATTTTAAAATGCAATCGAAACATTTGGTTTATTGATGTCATAATTTAAACAATTTTACTGCAAAATCATATTTTCCGCGCTGCTGGGAGTTTCTGGTGGACGTGGAGATGCGATACTTACGTCATTCCGATCAGCCCCTCCACCTCCTATATCCTGTGACGTCATACGTGTGAAGGCGATAATCAAGCTGTGACGTAATACATTGTTGACAGCCAGGTCTTGGTAGGCCCTATGTGGTTTCGCAAAGGTAAATTGATCAGGGGCGGATCCAGGATTTGAAGAAAGAGACATACTTAGGCCAACTAGGGTGACTTCTTAAAGAATTTGGGGCAAAAATGGGGAGGATCGTGCATGATGGGGAGAGAGAATAAAATCTAGGCATGTACATAAAAATATTATGTATTATATAATTATACACATTCCCACATCAGAACTTAATATCATCTCTGACGCCACACACCCATATTTCCGTAGACACGTATGGCTCTTTGCGTGATTTACCAGCCGTTATTACATGTGTATTGTTCTGTTCAATACCGCGGAACTATTTACATTTACGTTGACTTCCACATCAACTCATCATGTTAGTAGGCCTACGAATAAATTGAGCCATCACAATTCACATGTCATTCTGTAATATCCATTTACCAGTGTCTCAAACCCAATTCAAAATTTGGTCAAAAACTTAAGAACACCGCAGCGTAGGTGAAGAAAAAATCCTTGATGTTTCTCCAATTCTCTGAAATAGAAAACTTTGGCGAAGTAGTGGTGCTTCATATTTGTTATTGCGTTGCTTTTTGTGCCCAGTATGCGATGGATCAAGACGTCGCTATGAATACATTAACCAGTGCAGTAGACAATACATGCAGACATAATTCCAGTAGTGCATGCATTTCGCTGATTCAATTATCGCCCGATTTTTTTGAAATTTCACAAAAAAACATTGTTTATTACAAGCCCCTCAGCCCTAAAAAATGTACAAATTATATTGAATATTTCAAAGTAGTAAATTACAAATTGCGCCACCCCTCTATGACACAATAATTTAATTTTGTTGTTTTTATACATCAGAATAACATTACTGTGCATGGAAAATGGAGTAACCAATCTTTTTATTATAATTTGAACTCGTCTAAAGTTATGCCTCGCTGACGCTATTCACAACTTCAAGAGAGTGATAATTATCCAGATTTGACAAAACGGATGTCTGATCTTCAACATGTTCAAGTAAATCTGAAAATGGACATCATTATTGCTGCCTTTTCAGATTTCCCGATCAATGTGAACCCATGATGGAAATGGTTTTTTTTCAATGTAAAGGCTATTTGTATGTATTTGAAGTGACTAATGGGAGTAATAAATTCATGGCAAAATAAACATTATTCAAACTTTTCTGCTCTATATAAAATCAACCAATTGTAAAAATAATGAATTTGTTGCGTTTCTTTTCACCTAGGCCTAAACATGAAGACATACCTCCAGTAGTGCATGTTTTTTGCTGATTCGTTTATCACCCAATTTTCTAGAAATTTTGCAAAAGCTATTTTCTAGTAAAAGCCCAACAGCTCTGAAAATATCTCTGAAAATTATATTGAATATTTCAAAATATAAAATTTAAATGTTGACGCCCCTCATTAATTTAATACATCCGAATTAGAGTAATATAGCCTACATGGCAAATGGTGCAATTTCGTAAATAATTAATATAACTTTGCGAAATCAGAGTTGTTGGGCTTGGAGGAT